>APFE031702423.1:89272-119088 GCA_000404065.3 Pinus taeda
AAATATGTATTGTAACATTGAAAGGAACATAATGAAAAATCAAGCTGGTAGTCCCAGTTTTGGGATCCAGTGGGAAATATCTGTGTATATGTGTTTTATGTGTTATGCTCTCACATTTTTATTTTTCCTGTGATTTAGAACTCGTATGCAAGTAATTTCTGTACGGGGTTAAAACCTACAAAGACAGGGAAGAGAGATACCCCCTCTCCTACTTGTCTGAACTTACCTCACGACTGTTTCTCCTGGCTTCTGATATGAGTTGGTAACCTTAGTTGCTACTCCTAGGGATCTACACAGGTGGCTGCAGATGGGAATCCCATGGCACCTGAGGTCAATGTTGTATCACTCTCAACAGTACTACTGGAGGGCACCCTTGTGAAGCTTGGGGGCTTGCACCAGCGTAGGCTATTGTTAGGAGGTCAGCATAACTTCCTCTGTTACCTTTGCTGATAGGACTGGGCCGTCATTATCCCAGACTATCTTCAAAATGCCCCTTACTTCACTTTCTTGTATTTTGGTGTCCGGTCCTAATCACCCGGAGTGGAAATACTTGGAAGTTGTTTGACTGGCTGATATCTTTAGGGACTTTATAGTGTGTGCTCTGTGCTCCTAGTTTGCCTAGCTTTCAATTTTTTGAGTCTTTAGTTAGATCTTAACAAAAAATTCAAAGTGGCTGACCGATCGCCTAGACGGTCTCGAAGAATTCATGGTATTTCACCGCCAAGTTCAGAGCCTTCACCTAGAAGGCGCAGAGGTAATACTGCCGGTGGGTTTCATCCCGTGGTAGCTGATGCATCGAGGATTGATCCTCCCCTCAGGGGCATCAGTGCTCAGGATAGACCTGGTACTTCCACAGGACAAGAGAGAAGTACTCCTGGACTTTCTCAAGTTCTCTTTCGGATGCAAGATAACGTAGAGGTAGAAGAATTCTCAGAGTTGTTAATGGCTCTGAATTCTCCCCTACCTCCTAGTTGTTCGGAAGTGTTACAATACGTTGGGTCTCCAACGCATAGACCGTCAAGTCCAGGTCACATAATGCACTTACCATCGATGACCACTACTGGAAGCATGGCTTCCATTACAAGTGCTATGACTATGCAAACTCCAATATATGTACAAGGGGGAGGGACTATTTCCATCCCCTCCACTTCTTTATTCAGGTCTTTTGCTAGCACGTCTTTATTTGGGACTACCTCCATTCCTTCTACGAGTGGAAACTCCCAAACCAATGCTTTTAGTTCTGGATTTTTCCCATTTGGCACCCATTCATAGGGTATTCCGTCAGTTCTGTTTAGTGCCGCCATGTCCATGATGGGTGGATCGGCTTCATTCCAGGGTTTTCCTTTTGGAAGTGGTCATATACCACATTCCAACCCAACAATTGGATCTATGCCTTTCTCTTCTTTAGGACAAGGTAGCAATCCTCTTCAAGGTTGGACTAACCCTACAGTTAGTAGTATGGGAACTGGGAATTCGTTTCTCAGCCAACAAGGGAATAGGCCGTACTTCACGGTTAGTTCATTCTGAAGTATTCCTCCCCTAGCCTCTGCTTGGGATCCTTATCAGGGGTTGTCCGCTCCTTATAATCCTTTAGGAGGAAGCTTCGCCAGTTATGGAGGTTTTGCGGTCGGAGTTGGTCAAACTCTAAGTTATGCTGGATCACAAGGGATGCCTTTTGGTTCAGCTGGTTCTGTAGGTTACTTCGGGCAGCCTGGTGCCTTCCAAAATCAAGGCCCATCTTTTTAGAACTTTGGGAGTTCCGCCCAGTCTGGGTGGAACCCCCAAGGTCCTCCTAGACTTCTGTTTCTGGCAACTTTGAACTTGCCAGACCTCACAAAGTTAAAAAATGATCCAATCAAATATAATTCGGCCTGGCCTCTTGTCCCAACCAAACTTCCTTCAAACATTCCAAAATTCGAAGGGAAGAGTGGTGAGGACCCGGGCAACCATGTGACCACATTCCATTTGTGGTGCTCGTCGAGCTCCCTTATTGATGATTCAGTTAGGTTGAGACTTTTTCAGCGCACCTTGACTAATAATGCAGCCAAATGGTATATAGAGTTGCCAGGGGGAATCTTTACATCTTTTTCCGACTTAGCTAATATTTTCTTAAATCATTTCCAGTTGCCTGTCCGTTATGATGCCGAAATTGAACTTCTGGCCAATTTTCGTCAGGACACGGCAACTCACATTTCTAACCATATTTAGGAATGGAGATGGAGAAAGAGGCTCATTAAAGCCAAAATCCCTCTGGAGTACTGTCTCGAATGGTTTTTGAAATCTTTACAACCTGAGATCTCTAAGGATGTCTCGATGTCCAGAGTTTACTCCGAGGAGCAAGCTATTTTTAGGGCCCAACAATTAGAATTGATCTACTCTCAGTCTGGGATCCTACAAAAATACTTTCCAGATGCTCCTGGGTCGAAGGTTGACATAGCCAAGTCGAAGCCAGGTCCCCATGGGGATGGTATTGTTGGATCGGTAGACATGAATGCGGTGAACTTATTGAGCCAATTGCAGCAGTTGTCATTGAAAACTGCTTCAAACAACCAAGTCACATCGTCTACTACTTCGTCTTCCCAATCCTCTTCGATAAATGCCGTCCAATCTGATAACCCGAAAGGAAATAAAAGCTCCAATGGGAAAAAGAAAGGACGAGGTAAGAAAAAGAATCAGGATGGGAAGGCTGACACAAATAAATTCGGCAATAATGCTGGTGGGGGTAGAAATGAGTCTAAAAAGAAAGTCAAGTTTCCATGCAAGTTGTGTAGTGGAGACCATTTAACTCATCTCTGCCCGAAGATTCAGGATGTTCAACGCTTGTTAGGGCAGCAAGGGGCTTCTAGTTCTCAAGCTGTGTTAACCAACCCTTTTCCCCAAGGGCAGCAATTGCTTGCTGGCGCGAGTTCAGATCCTGGTACCTCCTTAGTGGGCAACCAGGAAGGGGAAAAATCATCGAATGTTTTCATGATGGGTTCTAATGTACATGTGGCTACTCGTTCACATGATTATGGTGAATTCGAAACTTCCAAGGAAAAAACTACTCCCGGGAATACCGACCTTCATATTGAGCGACCCCTTGTTGAGACTATACCACAGATACCGAAAGGTTCCGCTAAACGCGCGACTATCAATCCTAACGCTAGGGCCGCCCAGAATTATTCCATTGTGGAAGATCTGGCCCAGAGTCCATGTGCCATGTCCGCTTTAGAGGTTCTCCAGTCGTGTTCGGCTCAGCAAAGTGCTTTACTCTCGGTAATTGGGGCAGTTGATCCAACCAATTCTTTAGTGGTCATTTTTGACATGTTAAATGTCAAAAAGCGACTCCCTCATCACATGGCTTTCCAGATAAAGTCTACATACCGAAAGATTTATAGTTTTCACACTGTTATTGATGACGGAGCTTCCACATATGTCATGTCGATATCTTGCTGGAAGGCCATTGGATCTCCTTCGGTTGTTCCTTAACCTACCCTTCTGACTGCTTCTGATGGGCATTCTCACAAGCCGCATGGGATTATCCCAACCCTTCCTATATGTGTTGGAGGAAAGGTCGTCAATGTTGAAGTAGAGGTCATAGATGCTAACCTAGACTATAATCTCCTCTTAGGAAGGAATTGGGTATACGAGATGGATGCCATTGTTTCGACTCTATTTCGTGTCATCTGCTTTCCTCATGAAGGGAAAATCGTTAAGGTGGATCAATTGGATTATTGTCGAGTTGATCCTCAAGCAACTTCTGACTCTACTATCCCCTCAGTGGATAACCCTCGCTTGCCTACGGAGAATCTAAGAGTTGGGATGTATTCCTTGTTGATGGGTACCTTTGAGTTTCCCTCTCCTATTGCTCGAATCAATGTCATTTCATCATCCAAGGAGTCTCCTCGAGAAGGGTTCTTCCGAACTCATTATTTTTCGGACCCTTGGACCTTGCCTTCACTTATGACCACATTAGCTGAAGGACAAGTAAATGGAATGGCATCCTCTATGTCTGCGGCTGAGCTTAGATATTAGTCTATTGTTAACTCCGCAGACGACCACTCTACTCCTTCTTCCGAAGAGGAGTTTGAGGGTTATGTGGCCCTGGCTTGGGCCTTTGATTCCACCTCTGATTTGGACTGCTTAGATACGGTTTTACCTTCTGAAGAAGCAATACTCGAATTGATGATGGGTGTAGATCGACCTTGGAAAGACTTACACCATCGTTCATATTTCCTTCCTCCATTGCAGGAAGTGGAAGCTAGGTTCTCCAAGCTATTCACTAGTGATGTTTGTAAGATATCGAATCCTTTGGCTCCAGCACACTTTCGTGTTGAACCTAATATGTCGGTGATATCATAAACGATGTTTATAAACATCTCTAGGGACCCTAACATAATTGAGAATCTCTTCATCAGAATTGAATGTTCCCCTGAAGAAGTGCAAATTTACACCGACCTTTTTAAGGAATTTCGAGATGTATTCGCTTGGTCTTATGAGGAAATGTCTGGCATTGATCCTTCTATAGTTCAGCATGAGATCAGGACGTATGGAAACGCTAAGCTGGTTCATCAAAGGATTCAACCAGTTAATCCTAGGAAAGCGGCTGCCATTAAAGCCGAAGTAGAGAAGTTGCTCAAGGCAGGTTTTATATACCCTGTTCCTCTTACCGATTGGGTTTCTAATCCAGTCCCTGTAGATAAAAAGCAAGGAACAATCCAAGTATGCATCGAATTTAGGGACTTAAAAAAAGCTTGTCCGAAAGATAATTACCCCACGCCATTCATTGATCAGATTATTGATGAGTGTGTGGGTAATGAGATTTTTTCCTTCATGGACGGTTTTTCTGGTTATAATCAAATTTCTATCCGTCCTAAAGATCAACATAAGATGACTTTTATATGTCCCTGGGGTACCTTTGCATACAGAAAGATGCCATTTGGTCTCAAAAATGCTGGAGCCACTTTCAAGTGGGCCATTTCATATGCTTTCCACGACATCAAACATATCATCGAAGCATACTTGGATGATCTCGCTACTCGTTCTCGAAAAAGAACTGATCATCCCAGTCACCTTTGAATGGTTTTTGAGCGATGTCGTTTTTATAAAATACGGTTGAATCCAAACAAGTGCGATTTTGTGGTTACGTCCGTTCGGTTGTTAGGGTTCATCATGTCAAATGAAGGGATTAGAGTTGATCCCTTCAAGGTAGAGGCGATAGTCCAGTTGCCTCCCCCGTCCTCCATTTGACAACTTCAAAGTCTTCAAGGGAAAGCTAATTTCTTAAGACGGTTTATAGCGAACTATGCCAAGATCACTAAAGGTTTTATGTGTTTGCTCCACAAAAGGGTTCCATTCGTGTGGGACGACTTTGTGCAGTGGTCGTTTGATGCTTTGAAAAAGGCATTAGTCTCTGCCCCGCTTTTGAGTCCACCGGATTATGGTAGGGACTTCCTTTTATATCTCGCTACAACAGAATCAACCATTGGTATGGTTCTCATTCAGGAAGACGATGCTCTCACAAAGCATGTGATTTATTACTTGAGTCGAGGCTTGATAGGTCCTGAACTTCACTATTCTTCGTCTGAGAAGTTGGCCTTGGCAGCTGTCCACACTGTCCAGCGGCTCCGCCATTATATTTTGCTACACAAAACTTTTGTCTTGGTAGCAGTCAATCCGTTTTAGTTTGTCCTCAGTAGGCGAGTGATTGGGGGCAAATATAATTGATGGATTGTCATTCTACAAGAATTTGATCTCGAGTTCTTGTCCGCTAAGTCCAAGAAATCTATGGTTTTTGCCGAGCTAATTTTCGAGCTGCCTTGTGGAGAGGATACTGTTTATGAGAAAAGTTTTCCTGGCGAAAATTTATTCCTCATGTCTTCACTCAACCCTTGGTATGGAGATATCATTTTTTATCTCTAGACTTTGAAGTTTCCCTCTGCTTTCTCTAAGGATGAACGTCGCAAATTATGTCACCTCACTAAAAGTTACGTCATCATTGGTGACACATTATATCGTCGGGGGGTTCATTCAATCCTTCGGCACTGTTTAACCTTAGAGGAGGGAGAGTCTGTACTAAATGATTGCCACAATGGAGCTTGTGGTGGTCATCTATCAAGGCTTGCTACAGCTCAACGTATCTTACATGCTGGCTATTTTTGGCCTTCGCTCTTCAAAGATTGTGTTGAAGCGGTCAAACGCTGTCACCCGTGCCAAGTTTATACATAGAAGATGTGCGCACATCCAGCTCCTCATTTTCCCGTTGTCACTGTCGGTCCCTTTACTAAGTGGGGTATTGATTTTACGACTTGTCATCCGCCTTCAGTAGTGAATCACAAGTATATTATCATGGCCGTCGACTACTTCACGAAGTGGGCTGAGGCCATGCCCACTTATAAAAATGATAGTTAAACAACGGTATTGTTCCTTTTTAATCAGATTATCTCAAGGTTCGGTATCCCAAGAGAGATTGTCACTGACCATGGCAGTCATTTCCAGAATCAACTAATGTCCGAATTGGCTGTCAAACTAGGTTTCTGGCAGGAACACCTGTCTCCTTATTATCCTCAAGCCAATGGATAGGTCGAGGCAGTAAACAAAAATCTTAAGGCGATCCTGCAAAGGACAATTGATAAAAATAGATCCAATTGGCATCTTATGTTGTATCCGGCTCTATGGGCATACTGAACGTCTGTCAAGACTGCTACAGGTTTTACACCTTTTCAGTTAGTTTATGGGTTGGAATCTATCTTTCTTGTCGAATGTGAAATTCCATCTCTTAAGTTAGCTATTGAGCTCCTTCCAGAGACCTCTCGTCTCGAAGAGTGCCTCCTTCACTTGGAGCATCTCGATGAGCAGTGTCGAGATGCAGCCACATTAAACGAGGCCCATAAGAAAAGGGTTAAAACCCAGTATGATAAAGCTGTCCGTCCTCGTGTCTTTTCTGAAGGTGACCTCGTCTTGGTCTACGACCAAGATAAGGACACCTTGGGGGCAGGCAAACTCAAACCTATGTGGTACGGTCCCTTCATAATTAAACGAGTTTTAACAAAAGGGTCATATGAGTTAATCGATTTCGAAGGAAACAAATTGGCAGAACCTTGAAACGGGCTCTACCTTAAGAAGTACTTTGCTTAAGTGGAAGCTAGGCAATGGCTTCTTTGTACATTATGTATATTTGTACATATTTTGTCGAGATTTTGTGATATCAACACTTTTTTGTCTTCTTTGGCAGGTATTGATGGATGACTTGGTTTATTTTGGATTTGCTGATGGTGCTAGTCGGCACACTCGGAATCTTGCTTCCACAGCTTGGGTACTGTATTATCCAACTGGTCAATTGATGGTATCAAAGGGAGTATGCATCGGTCCCACTTCAAACAATATGGCTGAGTATACTGCCATCATTAATTTTCTATCTGAGGCAATTTCTCACGAAATCGACTCGTTGGTAGTTTATCTTGATTCACAATTGATAGTGTCACAATTAAATAACATTTATTGGGTAAAGGATCCATGTTTATATCACCAGTATTTAAGGGTGAGGTTGTTGCAAAGATCATTTACTTATATTAATTATTTGCATATTCCAAGATTTCATAATTGGTTAGCTGATTTTATCGCTAATCAGGCATTAGACTGGCACATCAATCATTCATCACAATAAATTAAGCATCAAAAAGTCAAACTGTATATATATATCATAAAGCATCTCATGTGTACATAAGTCTGTTAAAAAAAAATACAAAATTGGGACTCAAATGCCCATAATCATGTCCACTATGTCTAATTCCCTGGCTCAGGATGAGCGGCTAAGTAGGCAACTATTGCATTGGCTACACGCCTAAAAGTGCAGACCCAGTCACGTGGCATGCCAACCACATGACGCTACATCTCTATAGGAAGGTATTCTACCACCGCCATCGGCACTCGGTGGGTCAGCCTCACCAAATGCCGCTGAACTGTGTGTAGATTTCGTTCCATGGCTGCAGCCGCCTCTTCGGGCCCTTGGCCGCAACGCTTGTGTCGTGGGAACTCATTTGGTTGTACAGGCCCAATATCTGGAACACGATCATTATATTAGTCATTTGAATCTTATCAAAAATATTTTCAAAGTTCATTATTATATTTGAAAAAAAAAATCATAAAATCAAAAATCACTTACCAATGTCGCTCCATGCTGCGGTCGGTGGTAATGCTAGATCGGGATCTCCTCAGAAATCAACCCGACATAGGGGTAGTCATCAATGGCGATGATCTGTTGATCCCACCAGGAAAAGAAGTCATCATCGAAAGTAGTCTGTGGGACCTCCCCACCTCCCAGACATTTCATCAGGTCAGCCCACCTGCCCATTCGAGGATCTCATGGGGCGTTGATTGAAACTAGTACTTTGGGATGAAGTGCAGGGACTCTCTCGAAGAAGAAAGAGCACAAAATAGTCCCATAGCCAAATTTTTTGGTCTGTCCTCTCTTGATAGAAGAGAGTTAGATTTTCATGCTAGCCAGAAGAGGAGTACAACAATCAAACACTGTGGTGAGACAATCAACTGCCACGCTCATGTTGAGCCGTGATGCCTGATGTAGAGAAGCGGATTCGTTCACTCGAGCTATAATGAAAAGGATTATCCTCAATGGTAGACTCGCCACATGTGTGATGGAAATATGACTTCCGACTTTCTTCAGATGTCTTGGGAAATATATCTGTACGTAATCCTCGATCGAGAGACTACTCCGTGTTCTCCCTCGGGAATGTACTACCTCTCCCCTTTGGGAAAGGCATGTAATGAAATAGATATCTTACACTTCTATCCTGAGTGGCATCTGGTCGATCATAAAAGCATCCTCCTCGATGTTCCAGTAATCAAGAAGCATCTCGAGCACATGTGTGTTTGCTTTCATATTTGGTAATTTGAAGAACTTAAGCAAACCACATCCCCGTAATGCATCCAAAGCCTTTGGACTATTCATAACTTCTTCATCTACTGCAGTATGCTCTCTTTCTTGCTAGGTGATTGTCATCCTAAAGGAAAAATCAATTTCAACTGTTATTTTTTATGCTTGAAATGTCCGCGGCGTATACGCGGGTTCCCTTTACACACAGTCACGTGTAGGGCCCGCGTGTACGTGGGTTGCATATTACCAACCCACGTATACACCGCGGAGAAAATTTTGGCAACAAACTCAACGGTAAAACATTAATTAAAAATTCTAAAACTAATCACAATCAATTACAAGTTAAGAATGAGAGTTACCCAGAGACTTTGGAGGAATTTGAATGGTTGAATTTGGCGTATGGGAAGTTAGCTCCTTTTGCTCCAATTCTTTGCTCTCAAACTCAAATGGTGAGTCCAAAAACCTTTTTATAAGCTTTGAAAATGTCAAATTTTTTCAAAACTTGATTTTGTTTGGTCTCATGTAACTTTTAACTTGGGAGCTTGGAATGACGAGAATGGTTTGATTTTCAGGACATTTTGGATGTTTTCGATAGTTTCGAGACGGTTCCATGACTGCTGACCCGTCATGGCAGGTATCGTTTTCTCACTGGCATATAGGCTAGGGAAGCCATTTTTTTTCCATTTCATCATGCATAATAGCCTCCATCTGTCGATACACTTGCATAGGGTCGATCCCATCGTGTTATGGTTCGCAAACCATCTTCACTCGCAAATTATTTAAATCATGACACGATGGTAGAGCCATCCTTTACATGGGCATCCTAGTTAGCACCTCACTGACATTTGTTGCCCATGCTGCTCTGATTTGAGTAGGCTCAGGAGTCCTCTGTAGTCCCCCCATGACTTATATGATGAAGACTCATTTCTCTTTGCTTCTTTGTTTCATTCTGGCCTTATACCCTAGGGGCTCCTTTGTGTTGAGTTGTACTACTGCATTGCATTTTGACTATCTGCACCTTTTGGCCTTAAGTCAGCTTCACTTGGACTCATGTTTAAGCCAAATTTTGACCATGATGACTGCAAAATCAAACTTGCATACCTTTGACCTCTGCAGCTTGACACACCTTGACCCGTGGAAGGAACACACCTTTGAGTGTCTCTGGCCAGTTTTTGCCTCCCTGCATTGAGCATATGAATGTTCCAATCCCAGGAACTAGATCATATGATTCACTGACACTCGTTCTTTCCACTGTACTGTAACATTCTTTTATTCTTTTTCCAGCTTTAAAGAAAAAGACCAAAAAAATTATATATTCCAAAAAGAGCGGGATTCCATTTATTGTTGGCAGCTAGAGTCAGTCGTGTCGCCCTTGAACAAAGCACTCAAAACAAAGTCTCGTTTGCTTGGGTGGGATTTAGTTTGACTTAGGTATGCCTTAACCTTGTTGTTGAGTCAGTTCTCCCCTGATTGGTTATCTCTTCCAATCATATGTAGGGTTCGTTTGTGCCTCCTACGTAATGAGCACATTGAGTCGTGCTTTTGTTCAAGGGAAGTTAGCCTAAGTCGGCCTCTCTGCGGTGTCCCTTGACTTATTTTGCAGTCGACCATCCCTGGTTGTCAGTGCTATGTCTATCATCACATAATTTATATTGGTCCTTTACTCGTGTCGGTTTGAGAAGGTCTCCATTGACTTCTTGCTGGCGGGTCTTGTCCTTATCAACGACGACATCTTGCTCTGAGGACAGGCCTAGAGTTGCACCTTGGCCCTATTTTCATTATTGATAGGTCACCTTGTGCTCAACATCGATCAATATCATGGGTCTTTGACTGAGTGGTTTCCCTTGTGTTCGACATCAGCTTACATTATCACACATTGGGATTCATGCAGTACCTTGGTTTCCATTTGACCCTATTGGTGGATACCTTGCCTCTATGTAAGCTTTCATTATTGGTTGGTTCAGAGGGTCTCTGCTGTGCGCTAGCCACATCTTGTGTATGCTGGAAACGTACTTCGGTTGGGTTACTACATCTTTTTCATTCAATTCCTTCCACATTATTGGCCTACGGGTTACACTCGCGCTAGATTGATGGAGGATGCCTTAATGCCTTCCTTCTAGCAGATCTTTCCCTATCGACTTTGACTCATTGCTCTGGGGAAAAGATCTAGAATTAATTTGGTAGTACCTTGGGGTTTGCAGTCATTAGTGGCAGATCCTTCACTATCGACAGTGGGAAACCATCATTGTCTCCTGATCGCTAGATTCTTACTGGTGTTCGACTCCATCTCATCTATTCACACTTGTTGGATTGTACTGGGTACCTTGACGCTCATTATCATTATCAGTGAGTAGTCTCGCGTTCGTTAATGGTATACATCAATGACCAATAATCAAATGATTTCTCACATGGTTGACTTCAAATCATTTATTCCCATGCTGTAGAAATGTACCATGGTGGTCGGTGAAGACCTCAGGTTGTATCAACATTCGTTGGTTCACGTGACAGTTGCTCCTGTTGCTGCTAGTAGATACCACTTCACTTTATATGTTACAGTCATTCATGGTGACATTTTATATGCTGGCACCTGAGTTTGCAGTGTAGTACCATCTTATTCCATCATGTTTAGTTGGTACTTTTTGGGATCAGTCTTTGATATCAGTGATCCACTTCATCTTTCAGCATCATTGACATTCTTATATGTGAAATTCAGACATGTACTTGTTCGATCATGATCAGGTGATCCATTATGTATTTTCCAGTCATTTATACTTGTATACTTGGTGGATCCGCTTGTACTTGATGTGTGGACATGCTGTATTTTCTCTGAGCATGGGTATGCCCGCCTCAGACAGTGTTTCTTTCTGATCTCCTTTTGTGGCTTGGCAGGCTGAATTCTGGTGCAGTGCTTCTCAGTTTTCGACAGATTTCCTTTCCATGAACTTGCTTAATACATTTCGGCCATCATGTACCCCTTCTGACCTCATATACTAGGGGGCATCTATTATAGCTCCAAATCTCACTCTTGAGGTTTGTGATGCTGCACTCATGGCCTAGGGCAACCCCTCCTTCCAGACCTGGTCCCAATTTTTAAAAAACAGTGTTTTTTTCCCTATACGCGACATTGCCCTAAGCTAAACGCGTGTATACGCGGGTCTGTGTATACCCAACCCACGTATATGTATAAAAACACTTAAAAAAAATAAATCTCCTTAATTTCGGGCGAAGATCATGGGTTTTACCTGTTGATCACCTGTTAGTGCCCGTGGCCCAACTGTTCCCAACGAATTTCCAACTAAAAAACTTTTTTGGGAGAATTATAAAAAGGCTTCTACGGGAAGGCCAAAGGGAGGAAAAAAGAGAGAGAAAGATTGTTATGCTGAGATTTCCCTGACCAGGTCTGAAGATCCTTGTGCCTTCTGCAGTTCCCCCATCCTACAGGAAACCCTTGTTTCCTTGTGTGTGTTGATGATTTCATACTACTTGAGAGATCATGGAGTAAGTCATGGAAGGAGTTTGTTAAAGGCTTGAGACTGGACGAATCCGGGAGACGATTCCGCTTGGAGCCTGCAAAAGGATGACTCAGCTAAAATTGTTCCTTTTCTGTACTTTCTTTGTCTATAATAAAAGAAACACATGTCTGTTCCTAATATAAATCGTCTTCATGTTATGATATTCATGTTATGATTCATATGTGATCGGTTGTTTAATTGCATAACTAACTACCTTTCCTTATAATATGAAGATGGTTTCTTTATGATGTTTAGTCCATATACTGTTGTACTTTCTTGAATTGATTGTTTTTCAGGTCAAAGGAGCAAAGGAACTCCAAGAAGGGTTTGGACCCTGGAAGGCTCTTCTCAAACGTAGGACCTCAGGTACACCCCCTATCGTAGAGTTTGCTTATAGTAGCATTATGGCTGTATGGAATGTGTGTTTCTTTGTATAGATAACCTCCAGTTTGCTAGGGTATCCACCCAAGACCCTAGGGGAGTTTATCCCACAACAATGATGGAGTCATACTCCTCCACCATTGCATCAACCCAGACTGGTTTTTGCACTGCCTCCTCGAATGAAGAAGGTTCAGAATCTACACACTCACCAACTAGGGCCATGTTACCAGTGTACTGCTCGGGAAACCTCCTCTATCTGCACTAAGAATATGGATATCCCACATTCTCCCGTGCATACAACATCAACCTATCAGCTTCCCTTGAGTGTTTCCGCCCATCTTTGGAAGTCTCAGCATGAGTGGATGTCTCCACTCTCGGATCCTCTGCATGCAGCCATTCCGCATCAATCTGAGGCTCCTCCTCCTTAGGAACTGAAAGTTCCTCATCTGCATGCAACTTGAGCTCCCTCTCAAGTGATACTCGCATGGCTTTCTGCTCGTCGAAATTCAGATCCCTGTGTACCACAATCCTCTGACTGGTAGGAAAGTACACCTGATAGTTGTGGGGTGTATCTGTGTACCCCACAAGTTCAACTCAACTATGGGATCTAGCTTCTTCTAGGCATCTTTGGTCACATGATAGTAAACTAATGATCCAAATATTTGGAAGTGACTTACATCTGGTCGCTTCTCGGAAAAGACCTCCATAGGTGTCTTCATTCCCAGTATACGGTGCGGGCTTTTTTTCTGCAAGTATACTGTTGTATTTCATGCCTCATCCCACAAATGTAGTGGTAGGCTTTGGTCATGCAACATCACTCAAGTTTCTCCCATAATCGATTTGTTCTTCCTTTCGGCCACCCCATTCTACTGTGGGTTATGGGGTGCTGTCAACTCCATTTTAATTCCTTCTGCAATGCAGAAGTCCTTAAACTGCTGGGAGACATACTCTCCACCATTGTCACTACACAAGGCTTTTATTTTCTTTCTAGATTCTTTCTCTGCCAAGGCTTTAAACTCACAAAACCTCAAGAAGGTCTGATCCTTCTTTTACATAAAGTAGATCCAGCATCTACGAGAAAAATCATCAATAAAAATAACATAGTACCTTTGTTTAACAGTGGAGGTTGTAGAGAATGGTCTACAAACATCTGAGTGAACTCACTCCAATATTGCTCCAGCTCTATTGTCTCGATCCAGAAAGGAATGTTTTGCATACTTACCTAAGGTACAACCTTTACATGTATCCGTCTGCTCCAGTTTTCCCTTGAGAAGTCCAGTAGAAATCTGTTGCATGATCTTTAGGGCTCCATGGTACAAGTGGCCCAATCTTCTATGCCATAGCTCACCAACATCTTGGCTTTGCACCATCTCAGCTTTGGAACTCAATGCAGCACATTCGTCTACCTCAAGCTTGTAGATATTCTTTACTTGAATCCCGATTTGCTTGATCTGTCCAGTGCTGATATGCCTCAAAAATACTTTTCCTTTACTAAAGACTACATCATAGCCTTTATCTTCTAGCATAGAAATGGACACAATATTCTTCTACAGATCTGGTACATACTTTACATCAGTCAGGGTGAGGGGAGCTCCATGCTCCTTCTGAAACACAACCGTACCTTCACCTGAGACACGGTACTTTCCATCATCGCCCATCTCGATCTGCATCTGGATATCCTTCTCCTCCAAGGTACTGAAAATATTCTTGTCACCTGACATGTGGAAGGAAGTTCCACTGCCCAGGTACCAAACACATCCCACCATGGATGAAACCATGCATGATAAGAGAGAAATCCAGCTCAAACTATGAGGCCAGTGCCTCACCATTAGATCCCTTAGAGGAACCCTTCTTGGATTTCCTGTGTGGACAATTCATAGCATAATGGCCCACTTCATGACAATGAAAGCATCACACTTTCGATTTGTCAAACTTCTTCCCACCATTGGAAGAAGTGGATTTGGAATGGGATGCCTTCTCTTTCCCCTTCCTCGCCTTATTTTCTAAGGCAAGATTTTCCTCATCATCTTGCTTCAATGAGGATCCATCTCTGTTACTTCTTCTTATCTCCTCTTGCATCAAATCCAACCAAATTCATTCCCAATCTAGTAGTTTTTCTCTTCCATTAATCGAGTCTTGGTGGCTATGCCAGCTCTTAGGAATACCGAGGAGTGCAAGACTCACCATGTCATCATCCGTTGTTGTGATCCCTACGCTTCCAAGCTCATCCATGCAGGTGGTGAGCTTGTTCAGATATGTATATATCGTGTCACCCATTTCACACTTGATTTTCCAAAGCTTGTCTTTCAACGCTAGCTTCCTCTAATTGGTGTTGTTCTGATATATATGTTTCAATGTTTTCCACATCGAAAATGGTGTCTTCTTCCCATGGAGACTCGAGACTATGTGGTCTCGAACTCCATCTAGAAGGATTCTCCTAGCTCTAGCCACACATTTCTTCCATTCCGCCAATTCAGTAGCATCAGTCGGCTTGGGGACTTCTTGATCAATGAAGTCCTTTAGACCGTTATCCTCTAATATTGCTTCCATGTGATCCTTCCAAGCTATATAATTCAAATTACCATCAAGAGCATATTTGAGTCTTAAACTGTTGAACGCCATTGGTGAAGGTGAGATGTGATAAGAACTCGATTTCTGTATCCAGGAACCACAAACTTTGAACTTCTCCCTTCTTGTATATTGTTCCCTCCTTGATCACCTTCCCTCTAATACCATGTAGAAATTCCCATTGTAGATCAATAGATTGTGCAATATACTAAAGCAAAATACACGATCTATTTCTACAACAAACTTTGCGGAAGCTTAAGCAATATGAGCAAGATCAATAAGAACACATATCACTGAGAATGAGAAAGCAATCACACATGAACACAGAAGAATAATCCTAGGGAAAGCCTTAGCCTAAAACTCCAATCTCCATAATATCATACAAGTGGAAATATGTTCAGATTACAAAAAGAATCAGCTCACAAGCGATCTTTCTCTCTCTGCAATAGAACAATATAGTTCACAGACTGAATAGACACTACATATGTCTTCCTCAAGCCCTCCAAGCCTCCTATTTCCTTACGCAGTTTTCCTTGGGGTCTAGTGATGCCACCTGTGTGAATTGGCCTCATTTACACTCACTAAACTAAAGAAGTAATTGTGCAATTCTCAAGGAATGAATTCCTTTTGCATGCAAGAGATATACACCAAGGAATATTCTTGCAACTGATAGTACACTGTCCCACCATCTGATCTCAATTGGGTCTCTGACTGAACTGACATGCATGAGTTATTTATGAGAGAATATTCAAATATCTAAAGTGCACCGGTTACATGCATGCACGCATTAACTAACTGAACTCACAATTAGTTCAAGAAACTATTTGAACTAATCTAATTGGACTTAACTTAGATACTTGAGCTAACTAATTACAACTCAAAGTACAACTCATCCTCATCTCCTTAACTAAGGGATAAATTCCTCAATCAATGGAGAAACTGTTGCATGTCTTAACATAGACTTCATGTTTGATTTTCTACAACTAATTAACTCATGGTGAATTAATTAATTATTTTCCAAACAGCTGCTAAGATCAAATTCGAATTTTACTTCTCTATTGTAGTTTAGGGATTAACTAAAATAGGAAGGTATTTTGAAATGCTATTAATAGCAATACTATTTTTAGCACTTCTATTTTTAGCATTTCTTGTTGCTATTTTCAATAGATTATGCAACTCCATCAATGAATAATGTTGAGTGAGGCTTGATCTCAAGATTATTCTTGGTATGGGCATGTTTCTTAAGGTAATACTTGAACCGGTCCCAAAGATAGGAAAATTTCATCTGGCTCCTTGGAGCTTGAAACTGCAAGTCACAGAAATGCTGCCAAAAATCTATAACTGATCCATGTGGAGCCTTCCGTTGCTATAACTATTTTCAGTCAAGATGGTTTGGATTGAAATGATATAAAGTGTCTTCAATAGGATCACAAAAGTGCTCAAGGGAGTGCACGGTGTTAGTCAGTAGGCTGAGTAGCCATCAACGTGGAGATTCACGAAGTGTGTGTGCAAGAAGAAATCTAGCATGTTCATTAGAAAAACCATCTTCCTCATGAAGAATGGAAAGAAATTCATGTAAGTACTCAGGCCAATCCACTTCGCCTTCACCATCATATGTGTAAGTGGAAAAGAGATCGAAAAACTCCCTCGTGATGGAGACTTCCTCACGATTTGAGAAACATCGCAGAGGGAGAAGAGTGCAAGAATTCATGAAAGGTATGCAAAGGCTCAAAACTAGATGAGAGGACACATCTTGTCATCTGGCCCTCCTTCTAGTGCCAGAAATGTTGATGGTGCTGGACCTACCAACATGTCAAGGGGATCTCCCTGGTAAGAAGTCTCAATTAGACCTCAAACCATTTGGTATAGGAGTCTCAGTAGTGGGTCGTATGGTAATGCCTTGACCGTGATTTCACACAAAGGAAAGTAAGATAACTCTATCAGTAGCAAGGGTGTGACCACTGCAGTGAGTCAAGGAAGGTGCATGAGAGGTTCTAACACAAGTGGGTTGAGATGAGTGCGCCCCTTGGCAACCTGTAACAATATTCAAATGGGAAGGGAACACATGAGAGAAGATGCATCACAAAGCTAGAAAGCAAGTCAGCTGGCAATCCAAAGTGATGGTTAAACCAACAACACATCTGCAACAATATTTATACAATTGCATACAAAATTGTTCATACAAAACTACGTAAGTTAAATAACATACCTTGCTACAACAACTAGAACAATCCAACTACAATAACAACATACGCATGAAAATGTGTTAGCTCTTATTATATAAAGAAGTGTAAGTTCCTGCCATACAATACATCCATGTAAACCCACTAGCCCCAGTAGTGGAATGTTACAGCCACATCAGTCTTCTCCTCCAAAGAGATGTACTAGCTCCGTGAAATGGTGAAGCCAAGGCGCGTTACAATATTGTCCAAGCTCTCTCCAAGATAGTCTTATCAGAAGCTTGGCTGACAAAAATCCTATACAATGAGTTATGAGGGACTATTTATAGCAAAGGGTGGGGTGACCCTTGACATTCCCCTTTGTGATAGTTCAACTACCCTCATGACTCTTCACCTACTCTATGACTGCTACATCTGACTATTGACACTTGACTTACACTTGACATGAAGTTACATTACAATGCAAATGTATTCATGTGAGACAACATGGCTTGAGTAAGTTATGCAAGACATCACTGACACTTGGTCCATTGTGATGAGACCAACTCTTTAACATGCTTGTGATGGTGAAGGTGGTGAGCTAATGCCAAGCTTGGTTGTCCATGATGGTGTGCATACACCCCATGGTGACATCTTCTTGAAGAGAATTATTGCCTCCATTGCAACTGGTGCATTGATTCAGCTCCTTCATCCAACTCTTCTGCTAGCATGCACATGGTCTTCTTGGGTGCGGCTAAACTGACAACACACTGATGCATAATGTTTGTGCTGATCTTCAAGTGTGTGTTGGTGGTCATGCGCTTCAACTTACTGAAGTACATGTTTAGCTCCAGTTGGACTTGCTTCTTGTCTTCGCCTTGGTGAGTGTGCTGAATGGGTTGGATCGCATGCATGTGCACAATGACATGAATCCCTTGCATGCGATCAACAACACTGCTCACCATGTCTGCTCTGTGCTAGTTACTGGGATAGATATATAACTTGTATGGGCGCAGTTTCATCCATGATTGCATGTTGCGCCCACTACTGTTCCTATTCCTATTGTAACTCATTTGTTTGTCTGTGCAGCTTCATGTTCTTCCATGAGTTGTTGCTTCAGCACATGTAACTCCTTTGTTCCATTCTATGTCTTCGCATGATCTTCATGTTGCGCCATCACCTTATAGCTTGAGTCTCCAAAGTTTCTTTCATCATCAATGGATTTTCTTAATCTTGCAACTTTATTATGCCTGTGTTTTCAACAACCTTCCTCTTGCATTCATTGCATTCATTATGTTCACTGCATTTGTTGTGTTCGCTGCATTCGTTGCATCCACTGCATTCACTGCATTCATTGCATTTGGTATGTTTCTTTCAACTATTGTTCATGATGTTGCTCGCTATGATGCTACTGCCATCATATCTTGATGTCCTTGTCTACGAACAACTTGATATCTTCGTGAGTAGGAAAAATCATAGACATTTGATTGACTGCATCCCCAGGTGTGCTCTGAATGATGTCTTCGACTCTGCTCTCTTGGAAACCATTGTACCTATACCGTTGAGAGGAAGATGAACACTTGCAATACTTGGAGACATGGCAACACTGTTGGGAAGCAATATGTCACTCAAAAACCAAAATGAACTTGAGCATTGAATTACAACATACCTGTGTGACTCATCATGAAGGTCATGCAATTTTGGTCGGGAGGTCAAGAGAATAACTACCAAGACTACATAAGGCACAATATAGGCTACTGGGAGATTGACTGACTACTAGAACTGCACAATGCACTGTCTAGTCTGGTTGTTGACTGCTAGAATTGTGCAATGCGCAATCTTAGTTGGCAATGGTTGCAGGCTCAGTGACTTCATAGGAGGAAGAAGGCACCATGGCCCACTCTTCCTTTGTGGATTCAATTGTACATGATTGAGAGCTTGAAGGATGCAGATGTCGAAGCTAAGGAGATATAAAATTTCAAGTTTGGAACCAAAGACTATCATTCATATGATCCCCACACTATTTGCAAGAACCACTCTGTGAAGGTGTATTTTTCGTGAATCCATAGGATATTTCATTTGGTAGAGGAGGACCCTTGGAAGCATTGTTACAACTCCTCCAAGCTTAATGAACTAGATAGTATGGACACAACATGGGAAGTTGCTTTGTAGGTAGAAACACCACAGGAAGCAACAACAACAACAACAATAAATAGCAAAATAACGCGGGAAAAGGGTAGGAGGAAGATTTTCGAGAACCCAAGGGTTGAGAAAAGCTACAATTTCAAAGAAGATCCTCTCATTGAGAAAGAAGCTTTAGCAATGGAGGAAAAGAGGCAACAGTGCATAAAGAGAATAGAGTGAAGGAAGAGTGAAAAGAAAAGCCTATAGGAAGAAGAAAGGAAGTTGCAGGAAACAGAGAAGAAGTTGAAAGAAGAACAAGAGCTAAGAAGGAGAGAGAGGGAAGAGAATCAGAAATAGGAACAAGAAGAAGGGAAGGTGTGATTTCAGAGAAAATTGCACCCATACAGGTTGAGGAGTTAGAACAACCAACATATGAAGAAGAGAGTGAGAAGATGTAGGATCAGGAACATTCTCAACGTATTGAAAAAATAGTTGAAGTAATGGACATAGAGTTGGCACAAGAAGCATAGGACCAAGATACCAACCTCATGCCAAGAGTACCCAATGTCACCTTATGGTCTCCACCACCTCTAGTGTCAGAACCAGTCCCAAGCAACCAATGAGAGGCTATTCTCATTGATGATGATCCAACAATGGATGTGTACAATCTATCCTTTGATGAGACGCAACAGAATATTGTATAGCACAGAGAAATATTTTCCTAGATGATCACGCATCACCTACATTTATGAAGGAAAGGGTGATAGTGTCAGATGTTAGAAAGCATCTAGCTTCCATGGTCAATGCCATTATGGCTTATGTAGGAGTCACGAGCTCAAATGTCAAGTTCTTGTTGGTAGAGAATGAACAGATGGCAAAGAACTTGCAAGCATCTAGGTAGAAGGAAGAACAATCCGCAATGGAAAATATGAGGAAGGCGATACTTACTAAAGTATCAACTCTTGAGGCCACCATGCAGAAAATCTAAGACGGATTTTTCACCTTGCATAAGGCAGTTGTCCATCTATATGGTTTTCAGCACCAGAGCATAAATATTGTCCAAAATCTCAAGGACATACATGCTGCTATCACCCATGTGCAACAATAGACCACGGGGTACAATGGAGCCTCGCTTCACTTTCCCAAGATGATGAAGCCACAGGCAAAGCTTGAAAAAGCAAGGATCCAGAAGTTGTTCAAGAACTATGAGCACCTCACCTCATTCGTCAGTAGCATACAAGGTTCCTATGCATAGTTGTATAAGAGTTTGGATGTCATGGTGAGAACACACAGGATCTCATCACTCAGTTCCCTCACCAAAGATATTGAGAAGAACCAAGTCTGGCTAGAGGTCAACAAGCACATGAAGCAGCTGATATGAGAGGCCACCAGCGATAACTTGGAGCTGAACACAAAAAACACACATAAGTAAATTGGTGGTCCTTCCGTACTCAAGACCATGTTTCATCTTCTTTAGGATGAGTTGAAAAAGGGTTCCAAAACCATATACCCAGAAGCTATGGAGGCAAGATTTTGTTTCCAGAAAGACATCACCAAGCAGTTTTGAGACACCATAGCACAGTACTAACCTTAGTATTAGTTCAACACTGAGGATCATCAAGAGGATGTTTTTGAGTTGGTCTTTCACCAAACTTCTCAATCATAGTGTTTTTTCTTGTTAGGCTGACTCTAGCCTATTTTGTCTCACATGGGTATATGTGGAAAATATATATTATTTTTAAATGGTTGTAAATGAAATTCCAAGTGTCATTAGTGGAATGTGAATAATCACTATGTAATGTAATGATTTATTTATAAAGAAGTTGAAGATTCATGAGGGTAGTCAAAGAGTCAAAGGGGGAATGCCAAGGGTCATCCCACCCTTTCTTATAAATAGAACCTCATAAATCATAGAAGAGGCTTTTGGGAACCAAGCTTTTGGCTAGGCTTATGATTAGAGAAGGCTTGGGAGTATTGTGACGAGCCTTGGCTTCTCCACAACGTAGAGTAAGTATACTTCTTTGGAGAAGTAGGTGTCCATGACTGTAATGTTCCACTATTGGGGCTAGTGGTTTTCAATGGTGTATGTATGGATGGAACTCTCACTTATAATAATAATTACTGATCCATCGCGCTTTCATGTATATGTTTTTATTGTAGATGGACTATTTTGGCTTCTTTAGAAAGGTATGTTGTTTAACTTACACATTTGATTATGAACTAATTTGTATGCAATTGTATGAATCATGTTGAATGCATGTTGTTGGATTAACACGTCACTTTTATTTGTAGACTATTTCGCTTCCAGCTTGTGATGTCATTCCACTCGTGTGTTTCTTTCAATCCATGTACTATTACATGCTTCTAAGGGGCACACTTAATTTTCCCCTTTGTGTGTCAAAACCCCCTGCATCTCACTTGACTCATTGCAATGTTACACACTTGCTTCCAACCAAAGTTATCATACTTACCTCTACGCACTACCACAATCAAGGCACTATATTACCATCCACTACTAGGACTCCTACTCCAAACAATCTAAGGTCTACTTGGGACTTCTTACTAGGGAGACTCCCTTTAATTTTGGTGGGTCCAACACCATCAACATTTTTAGCACTAGAAGGAGGGCCAGATGAAAAGTTGAGCTCTCAAAGTCTATCTTGAATCATTTCACATTTTTTATGACTTACATCACAATCTCAACCTCGATGTGTTTTTCTCATGCTCATAATTTCGAAGTGTTGGAGGATTTCATAGATGACTTCTCACAACTTAAATATGATGGTGAAAGTGAACAATCCCTATTAATTCATGTAGTTTCCTTTTTGGGTTTCTGTGACAGGAATGAAGTCACCTCGAACAAAATTTCCTATGGGTTGTTCGCTTACACGTTCGAAGGGCACATTAAGCAATGGTGTCTCACATTCCCTGCAACCTCTATACACTCTTTCACCCACATATTCATAGAGTTAGGTCATGATTTATTTCGTTATGATTGTTAATCACTTAACAACAAAATTTTAGAATTACACAAAGCACCTGATGAATCTATTGCACACTTTTATGATTATTTTTGTCATTACTATTTTGAATTTTCGGAAGATGAAGTTGACTGGAAATTTCTGACTGAAAGATTTCAATATCCTGTTCACATATCAAAGAATCCACATGAGTTAGAATATTTTGAGCCCCTCCCAGCATACCTCTATGTTAGAGCTTCTAACTTTGAGGTGAACAAGGTTGTTGTCCCAAGTGACCCTCCGTCCCCTTCTCATCAAACAACTCTAGCTCCATAGGATGAGGTGGAAGAATTTGCAAACCCACTTGTTGAATTATCACCATCTCCTTCCACCCCACCTGCTCTAGATTTATTTGTATATTTGGACTACAAGCCTTATGGTTGTCACATGGTTTCATTTTTCAACCTTTGTCCACTGGTTCCTTTGATCCTTTGGATTTTGGTATGTTGTGCTCATTCGTTCAGGAATCCACATGTGATGTTCATGAGGATCAAGTTGTGGACGAAAATGGTGTTGGACAGCCAACCTGTGCTATATTTTTTTTTGAGTATGTGTGGGAATTTGAACAAGAATTTACAGTGAAGTATGACCTCCTTCTGTCTGCACCTTGTCCTCTTTATCCTAACATCTTCTGCGATTCTGCCATTTCTAATTTTTATTGTGAAAATTTATCCCTGGATGTTACCACTTCCGATCATTCACAGAATGCAGAGGATATCAGTCTATCCATTGATTGTGGAGAGGACAAATATTTCTTGCTTAATACACCTGACCTTTCATATTTCATCTTTGGAAAATCAAAGGGTGAATTTTTTTGTTTTTCATCACCCCCTCTATATGATTCGTCAGATAATGATGATGTGAATGTACATCCCAAATTTTTTGATTATGGATGTCGTGATATTTGTACTAATCATTTGATCATGATCTTTATTCACCTTTTGTTGATATTTCTAAGCCACCTGTCCTTGATGATCCATCTTTTGATGAAGTGGAAACCCCTCAAGTTGTCGAGGCACTTCATCCCAAACCGATGGTTATGTCAGGTTCTCATAGACTTAATGTCACTTCCACTTCTGATCAGAAATTTGTTGAATGTTCTCAGGCTCCTCATCAATCTCTTATTCACATTGAAAATCAATCTAGTTTACATATTTCACACCCTCCACCAGAATCAGGCTTCCTGCATAAAGAGGTAAAGAAATTAACTCCACTAGGGTACATTCTAAGCTCGTTGGCAATGGAGAAATGCTCGTGTTCTTGAAATGATTTTTCCGGGATACTATCCAGGCCTGCTGGCAGTGAAGAAACACTAGAGATGAAACTAAAACTATGACATTCTATATTACTTTTGCATCAATATACCCCTCATCCCTAATCAAAGCTACTCAGTTGACTTGAATTGGTATGTGTGTTTCCGATAAAAGAGAATGGTAGGCACTACATCTTTAACTCAAGCTAGTGAATAAGCCACGATGATCGAAGAACCAAACAATACTTCTGAAAGAGTTAGAAGCGCTTTACACAAGACAAGGTCCATACAGACATCTGGAGTTCTATCAGTGTGTCCCAATGTTCTAGTGGCTACAACCACCCTCCAAAATTTTTCATATGCTTCATTTTGGAGCCTCCCTCCTAAATCACAACAGCTTCTCTCACACTGATAGAGGTACTTGTGTTTTCATTAATCTTTATATTTTTCTTTATGGCTTATGTTTTCTTACTAGCTTTGTTTTCTAACCACAAATCGATCTCTTGACTTGATTTCGACCTAGTTCCAGGCTTGCCTTAGTAAGCTAAGCAATCCTTAAGGGAAACCAACCTTGCTCTTGCGAATTTCACAGTTCAAGCCTTCAGTGAGCTTTCAGCTCCAGAATTGCGCATACCATCTGACAGTCTACCTTTAGCTAGGAAACTGCATAAAAGAAGATAGAGGAACTTAGCTAATAAATTGAGCAAAATCTTTTCCCTCAACATTTGCCCGATGAGTTGCCCAATTGTCCTCGTAACTACGCAATATACCCAAGCATACGTGGAAGCTTTTCCCAAAAAATAAAAAAGTGTAAAGTGAAAAAAACATCCCTAGAAAATAGGGATCTATTTTTAGCAATTTGGAAGTTGGACTTGATATATTTTGGGAACCTCTACCAAGTGTTACCTTCCCCTAGATTTTTGGCTTTCATGTCATAAAGCCTAAATCGACCCAATCTATTTAATGGATGCTTCCAGAGATCATTTTCACATTCGATCTTGGATCTTTGGCATTCCTGAGGAGATCTAGGAACCTTCGGCACAATCGTCGCATCTTTTCCGGGT
Source organism: Pinus taeda (assembly GCA_000404065.3). Classification (NCBI taxonomy): domain Eukaryota; kingdom Viridiplantae; phylum Streptophyta; class Pinopsida; order Pinales; family Pinaceae; genus Pinus; species Pinus taeda. The sequence goes on from APFE031702423.1 coordinate 114,225, forward strand.
AAGTATTTCTTTTCTAGTCTTTTGTTCCTTTTCCTGTTGCTTTTGTTTGCTTGGCTTGTAAGAGTGTTGTTTTACCCATTTTATTGAATGACTGATGGTGTTTTGATTTATTTTAGCTTGTAGAAGTGTTTTTTAAGTTTTTAATTTTCTTTCCCAAGTGTCGCATTCACTACCTAGTTTTTGTAACAACGGTTTTCGTTGTGGTGACTCTCTCCACAAGCTTCATTGTTCTTCAGTTTGATTAATTCCTACACTTGTTTTGTTTGCATGCATCATCATTCACTAAAATCTACACCAACCATCATTCCCTCCTACAAATATGCTCATTTCAATGCTCCCATTGGGTAGATTTGGGCTTCCTTGGCCTGGATATTTCTCCTCCCCGGCATGCACTGTGAATTTCTAGATCTCAAGGCTCTACCTTGGCTCCAGAAATTGCACAAAGGTTGCCAAGGCCTGGCTCCAACTGTGCACTACATAGTTCCAAGAGCCAGTCCTGAGCCTTGGCCATTGGGATTGTGCAATCCATAGTCCTAGCCATCCCAAGCCAGATTGAACTATGCATTGTGTAGTTATAGTCAGCAGCACCTACCCATTGGCAGTTGGGACTGTGCAATGCATAGAATGAGCTAGCAGTCAGTCACCTCTACGATTCATAATTATGCAATTCTTCCCAACAGTTGCGTAGTTTGTTTCTTGGTCTATTCTTGAAGTTCTTTTTGTTTCAAGCTAACATTTGTATGCCATGAGTAGACTGAGGCATCATTCGCCATGCCCAGAATCTATAATATCACTGGTGCATAGAACATAAACGAGTTGTTGATAGAAAATTAAAATTGTTGAGAAGAGGATTGAGTCTTCTTAATGTTATGCATCAGTTAAATAAGATTACATTGGGGACATCAATGTTAAATGACTGTAGTGAGACTGAACTAAATTGGACTAACAGAAACTAAACTAGGATGCTTGGATGGATGGTTTTGACACCTAGTAGGTGGTTGGAATTAGATTCTCCAACACCCCCTCTTACTTACAACTACATAAAAATTTAATTAAGATGTTTGTTGGTCTATATCTCAGATAGGCTTGCAATTTAAAAAATTGACTTCAACTACATTTACTTTCTTCTTCTCTTCTTCTAGATCATGTAGGCTCTAAATTGTTTCACCTTTTTCTTCTTCTTGTACCCTTCAAACCTTAGTTTCTTCATTTGCTAGTGCAAGTCTTCCATCATTCTAGGTTGTCTAAACATGTCCCAAACTTCTTCAAAAAATGACTTGTATGTGGGTTGTTGCCACATATTATCATCTGTAGTGCACTTTTGATCATCAATCTACTGCAACTGAAGAGGAGAATAAAATTTTATCTCTTCAAAACTCTAATACCTAAAAATTTCATTGATGTGTTCATCATGCATGCTATTTTCAACATTCATTTCTGCAACTTCTATGTAGACCTCATATAGACATGGTGTTGCAAGCCATGCTTCAAGGAAATTTAAATCTTCTTCATAATCATCTTGTTTACCTACACATTGACAATCAATTGTAAGTGTACAAACATTTGTAGAACCAGATTGGTTATGTTCTTTCCGCTCTACAATGAGATTTCTACTATTGCGCTTCCTTCTCTTCTTTTGTCTCTATCTTTGTTTTCTCTTTGTGGTCTTCCTTCTTTCCTCTGTCTCTTCGACTACCTTACTAACATGTGCTGCTGAAAACAGGTTGTCTTGCTCTTGGTTTTCAGATTCAAGTGAGCTTCTCTGATCGAATAACATCATGTTGATATGATGTTTCTGTTGCATCATCTGCAACCATTCATCATTAGGTAACAAGTCTTCGTCAAAATTTACATCAACAATATTAATTGTTGGATTCATCATAGTATTTACTACTCCAATGGAAATTTCACTGTCATCAGCAAAGCTCCATTGTTGGATTCACCAAATTACCAAACAAGCTTTCTTGCTGGATTCACCAAATCGTTATCAGCAAGCTCTGTTGTTGGAATGAGCATCTACGTGCTCTTTCTATGCTTCTTTTGGAAATTCTTCACTTATCATCCAGTTGTGGTTGAGCATAGTGTGATTCACCAAATTCTTCATCTTCAAATGGATTACTCCCCCTTACACGAAAATTCATCTTAAGGGTATCCCAAGCCCCCTTGGCTGCCTTTTCTTCATTCATTCTGACTGTTGCTTCTCATCATCAATAAAAAAATTCAAACATCTCTTGTTGTTGCTTCGAGTTTCTTAGCCTCTTTTGAAGTGTTTTTTGAAAAGAACTTCCTCATATAATACATCCTCATGAGCCTTCTTAAAAAATTTGAATGGCAAAACGACAAAAGTGAAAGACTTTTTGAAATAATTAATTTAAAAAAGAGGCTTCGTGGTTCATAAGTAATCACCATGTAATAGGGAGGTTTCAAAAAAATGATCGCCTTCTTAATTCCTGGAGGGTGACTTACGGCACCTTTGAATAAACATGTACCGTGGACCTAAAACATTGACCTTTCTTGTGGAGCCCGCGCACGAATGAAGTAGAGCCAATGACTTGTCTTGGAGGTAAACATCGACCTGCGTCACGGTGACTATGACTTGGAGGCTACATGGTGCAACACTATTCACAATGGTATTTTGCTACGTTGAATCACTACGCTAGGCTATTTTGTAACTTTCCTTTGGTCAACGCATTTACTCTTCTCTTAAAATTGTTGAACAAAGGATTGTTTTCTTCAATATTACGAATTAGTTAAATAATATTACATTGGGGATATCATCATTAAATCCCTTGAGTGACACTAAACTAAACAAGACTGACTAACTGAAACTAAACTAGGACACTTGGATGGACAGTTTTGACACCTAACAGGGGGTTGGAATTAGATTCTTCGACATTTGTTTCCCGACAATTTTTTGTATGCCAAAATGCACGTTCCCATTATAAGCTACAACATGTTTCTCTTATTAAGAAGATTCCAGAATGAATGCTTCATAGCCCGGGCAATCTCATTGACCTCAAATAAGTTATTGATTTCAGACTACTGTGATCCATATTATTATTGTATATGTCTTTCTTATTAATCACATCATTAGTTTTTGGTCAACATTTCAAACCATATAATGTGGTTCATCCTTTGGATGAAGATATATTTTCAAATTTAATGTGCATGTTCTAGCTAATTCTTACTAATGCATATGAAGGGTTTCAATCCTGGGATTAAATATGCACCTGAAATCCCTGCACACCACCTTGCTCTTCGTAATGTTTCTAAAATGTGACACCATTAGCAGCTTCCTGCATAACATGGCTTCCATGAGCATGTGATCAAGTCCCTAGGCTCTCAGCATTAGGTTTACAAACACATCTACACCATTATAGAAATCCCTCAATTGAGCTGAGCCCAATGGCCCCATAGTCTTCACATTCAGTGCTAGTTCTTGGCACTGCGAACTCCAAGTTACATTACCAACAATCAAGATGAAAATATCAAAATAAGTTATGGTCTGTAGGAGGGTTCTTAGGGCTTCAAAGACGAGAAAAAAGGCTCTTATCCTTCATAAACTGGTCGACCATGCCCATAACCAGTTGGGCTTCCAGTGACACGTCATTCTTTAATTGGAAAGAAACATTGAAATCCTTAGCTGGCATGAATAAACCTTCATCGACACCATTAATGATAATGTTGGCATTTTGCAATGGTAGCAGGTACATATTTGTGGCATACCATCCCATTCGGTTCCAAATCAAAGTACGAAATCCTGATTTCCAATGCGCTAGTAGAAATCAAGACACATAACTAACTTTCCATTATTTTTGATACTATATGATCCATCTCCATTCAGGTCCACCTAGCTAGTTATTGATAGATATCCAAGGAAGAAGAATTGCAAGGTCATATGGCCTAGGAAAATGAAAACCAACAACATGGAGCACAAGACTGTAGGCTAGTATTTCCAGTATGCCCTTGCGATCTTCATCTTGATCTTGTTCATTCAGTCACGTTCTAGAGTCTTTAATATGGGCTTCTCTGATTTGATCATGGCTATTGGAAGCCATCATTGTTGTCAGCAATCTATATGAAATTTACCATTCATTTAGATCTATGGGTTGTCTCAACCTCTAAGACAATTGCTAGAGCTATTCAATACTTAGAGAGAATGAATCATGGGTCCACCCTAGAAACCCTTATAAAACCTTAATTGTCATGGAGTCATAACTCGCTTTGATACCACTTATCCAGAACTTGGAGGCTAATATCCGTGAACCATGAATGTTGAGAGAAAGAGGAGAGAAAACTTACACATATACCCAAATATTAAATAGAAACTACATAGTGAATGCCTCATAACATAAGAAAGGAAGATAGTTTTTATTAAATGTTATGTTGTTGTGGACTAATTTGTCCTTTTGCAAGGCAAGGCATGTTACTGATAATATTCCGAATTCCTTATTGAGTTACAATGTAACAATCCAAAGTAAATATAAAATTAATTTCCTAATTAAGATCAGAGTCAGCAAATAAGTACATACCTATATTACGTGATCAATGTCTGCCATATGACAACATGGTTTTGAGGACGACTCTCCACCCAATCATAGGCTCAATTGTGCAATGGTTTGCTACAAATGGCCACCCCCAAGCCCTCAATCAACGTACTACTACCAGTGACTCCTAAGTCTTAGAATACCATTCTCCCAAGAGAATGAAAGATATAATCTCAGAATGATGGAATGTAGGAATCCTCTCATCTTCCTCACCATCTATTAAATAGAACAAACATTGAAAGGGGAACCACATGCACACACTCCATGTGTCTACATGCAACTTTCTTTTAATTTTTAGCTTTCTTGTTTTATTTCTA
>APFE031702423.1:119108-159358 GCA_000404065.3 Pinus taeda
TATTATTTTGTATTATTTATTATTTATTACTTATTATTTATTATTTATTATGAAGGGGAGGGATATTACATACAACATTCGATACCATTGGTAAATACCATGGGTGGATACCACTTGCCATTCAAATCATGAGGGAATGGGAGGACAAAAATTTATCGGAGAACAAATTAAGTTGTCTACAAGAGCCAAATCTTATGGCACTCATGGGTCAACATATGTTGTTGAGAATTTAGTCTCTTCACTATGATCAATGTACCTTTCATGCTAGCTAAGCCTTTGTAGCTAATGTTTCGCCCACCTAAGGGTGTTCTCTACAAGTCAACATACAACCCCAATGGAAGGGTTGCTTGACACTACAATATTGTCGAAGACTTACCCCATGTTCCCTATGTCATGTTTTCCTTGAGGATGTTGCAGGGATTTCCTATGCAATGTAGATCCTTCTTGACTTCTATTAGAGGTGTTGACCCCTCAGAGTAGAATTTGATAACAATTGATGTCGATGCCCATCATTTCAGATTATCCCATTAGGTCACTTTTCAGATGTCGATGCACGTGTTTATGTGAGATGTACACTACACTCTTGTGGATAAGGGATTTTCCACTTGTAACATTGAATCATCATGCTGGAAAGCCCTCAATTCTCTAACACTTATTAAGTCAAGTACCATGCTTCAATCCTTTGATGGGCATACCTTCGTGCCTCAAGGTGTTCTTCTAGCATTTTCCATCGAGCTCGGCGGAAAGACTGCTACTATCAATATAGAAGTTGTTAACACCCAATTGGATTATGATTTTCTCCTTGGTTGTAGTTAGTTCTATGCTATATCTATTGTCATGTTATTGGTCTTCTGTATTCTTCACGTTCCCCATGAAGGCAAGATCATCGCAATTGATCAACTCGATTACTCTATAACAATGACCAAGTACACCACTACAGACACTACAATGCTAGAACCCTCCAACCTATGAAAATGTCGATGTGGGTCTATTTAAAATCTCATCACTCATTTGTATCTTTCCTATACTCCCACCCAACATTCCTTTTACTTTTGGGGCTCCCATGCACATGATCTCTTCCTTCAGTAGTGGATCCTATCAATCATCTAATCCTTGGGTGGTGCCTTCTCCTTTGGAAGTTGATCTATATGGTGAGCATATGTTGTCTTTAGTGGAAGAGATTGTCTCTCCCACAGTCCTATTGTCTCTCCCGTAGTCCTATTAGTACCTCTTGACACTAATAAGAAACTCCATCCCAATATGAAACTTGATTTGGTTTCTTTGTCCATAAGGGTCATCACTCTGCCAATTCCACGACTCCCTTGACATCAAGGAAGGCCATGGATTGACTTTCTAATCCCATAGAGACTGTAATGCCTTTTGATGCCTCTATTCTCCCTCTATTCAAATTTAATACTGATGTAGTAGGGTCAAATCACTAACTTAATCACTTTCTTTCTCAAGCGTTACTCTTTATATTCTAAGCAAAGGAGTCTGTGTTTAGCCATATGCCTCACACCTCTAAAATAAAAAATGTTTTTACATAAAGGAGGAATGCCAATATGTAAATGATACATTCAAATATACATTATGAAGAGATCCCTTTTTTTGTCAAAAAAAACATCTTTATTATAAATTGTTTTCCTTGCAAGATTTTCATTTTTTAAAGAGAATGGAGGCAAATATTTAATGGATGGCCCTCCTTGTGATAGTTAATGCATATGAGTTTCTTCTTCTAAGAAGATCTAGAATTCTCCTCCTTAAAGTTATCATATAAAAAGTCAAAAAAACTGATGTGATTACCATTAGGAGATTAATAAAATAAAATAACCAAACCTTATTCTGCTTTAAAATCCCAAAAAAAATTATGAATATTATACATAATCATTAAAAATTTCAATATTTTTATAAAAATATAACCAAACCTTTTATATTTTACATATTAAAACTAACGGAATTCACAACACAATATAAAAAAATCCCTTCAAACTTATAATAACAAACTTGTAATAATAAATTAACAAATGTATCACATGAATTAAAGCAACTTTAACCGACAAAAGACGGTCCACTCGAACCATCAAACCTTCAAACTTATAATAACAAACTTGTAATAATAAATTAACAAATGTATCACATGAATTAAAGCAACTTTAACCGACAAAAGACGGACCACTCGAACCATGAAACCTTGAACAATGGAAACCCACTCGAACTATATTTTGCATCTACCCGTTCACAAACTTCCCTATGAAAATTTTAAATGTTGGAGAGGGACACATTCCCAATATACTGTGTAGCTATGCTTTACTGAACTCAGAGAAATAAGGATGCAACAGAGCACGCTTGGCAGAGATTCTCTTCGAAGGGTCACATACCAGCAGTTTCTGCGGTAATAACAAAACACACATCTGTTTACAAAAAGCTCCTACACATTTATAAAAATGAATTAAAATTAATAATTATTTGACAAGATTTAGCTCACAAAAGCTTTGAATCAATGAGATGAGTTACCGATAACAAATCGAAAGCATCATCATCTAAATCCGGGACTTCGGTTCTGAGATCACAAGCCTCCCATTGAGGAAAATGATGCCAATAACTGAGTTGTGAAACTCCCGGCCAAACTTCTTCATTTGGAGTTCCGAGTAAGCTTTAAAAATAAAGAATAAAAATGCTTTTAACTCTTGGAGACCATTTAAAAACATTGGTAGACAAATTCAAATTTCAGCAGTCACCAATGTCCCCTCCCTTTCACTCTGTATTAACAATCTTTACAACATAACAGTTTCCCAAAATATGCGTGACTCCACAAATATGACGAAGAAACAGTTAAAAGAGGACTTGAAGCTTACCTGAAGATCTCCTTAAGAATCTCGAAATCATTACATCCCACAAAGGGAGCCTTCCTTCTATACAATTCAGCTAATTCAATACAAAATAAAAGGTAAATATATCTAATAAATATATTGAAAAATAAAATTATAAAAAGGTTAGCTAGTCAAACTGTATCTTAAAAAGGGCCATTCTTTTATATGGGTTTAGACATCCGTTGGAGCCATTTGACATGCTCTAGGGACTTGCATGGGTATAATGTTTTATACTAGAGTGAGTTTGTGTTGAAATTGGATGCGAGATTTTAAATGATTCTGAACGCAAAAGCTAAAAAGCAGAGCGACCAAAAACCATAATCCGAGGGGATAGAGTAGTCACACCCTCCTAAGGAAGTCATGGCAAGTCATGGCAGCCTGGAAGTGTTATTGCAAGGGGCACATGCATGATGATTTTCATGCTTCAATGTCATGTCATGGTTTCAAGCATTGAGCTTATCTCGATTGCCAATTCCTCGAATATTCGGCAATCGGACGAACATGGGCGCCCATGTCTGTCTGGGAATGGGCGAGATAAGGATGCTGGGTTTCAAGAAGAAGCATGAAACAGACACGTTGAAATAAAAACAGTATGATAAAGACCATTTGAATAAAGAAAGAGATGCTTGCTTCCATGTGGCAGCATGGATCAGGTAATTTGGATTCAAAAAAGACAGAATCCAATCCATTCCGGAAAGGAAAATGAGATTTTTGGAAACTCCGTTGGCTTCATTCGTCCAAAGGAAAAGTGATATAAAGTAAAATCTTCCACGTAAAAGGTTGGCTGAGTTTCAAAAAAATAAAAACTACATAAAAGACAAAGATAACCGAGAAAAACCTAGTAATGGCCAGAGAAATGTACCAAAAATGCAGCCGACATTCCACATGTCAACAGAAAGAGAGTAGGTTTCCTGACCCAAAAGCAGTTCGGGAGATTTGTACCAACGCACCCCTAACTGCAAGAATGCTCGATTTGTTATTAAATGATATTCATGAATAAATACCGGGAATTTTATTATTTTAACTGCAATAAGCATTGTTATTCAATCTGCTCTTTACCCCGTTCGTATAATCCTTGCTAGATAAATCGGTAGCTCTTCCAAGACAAAACCTTGCGATCTTCAGTGACACAAATTCCTCGTCCGCCGTTTCGTCCGCCGTTTCTATCCATATAGCCTTGGGATTCAGGCTTCTGCAAAACGGCAGACAAATTCATTGTAAGTGTCATGATAATAATGTCAGACAAATTCACAATCATAATAATCACAAGCTAATTCACTGCAATTATAATAACTTCTTGACTGTAACTACATTGTAGAATCGAAAGGGCCAGCCGCAAACTCAACCGTAGACTTTGCGGCCGGTTCTCCGATGACCGGAATCTATATTCGAGTTCGAGTTAAGAATGACCCTTTCCGAATCCAGATTTGGGTTAAGATGGTCCTTTTGAAGAGCCAACAGGATAATGCCAGATAAATTCAAATTCAACGCAACTAAAAAATAATGAGTTCAGATAGCTTCACTATAAAAATAAATGTAGGTTTTAAAGACCTGAAACAAAATATACTAGTAAATTTACCTGTAATAATGTAAGGGTTTTAAGAGTCGGGCATTTTCACCAAAACGATAATTTTAGTAAAGGAGCGAGACAAAATTGACGTCCTAGAAGTTTTAAAGAGACGAGAGAACATCATTGTAATAATAAGGTTTTAAAGAAGCGGGAAAGATTCACTGTAACAACCTCAGTAGAGACTTTAAACAGCCCGGACAAACGTACCTTCTTAAAATTTAAATTTTCAAAGAGCAAAGACAAATTCAGTATAAAATTAAATTTAAGATTTTAAGGAGACGAGGCAAATTCAATGTAATAATAAATTTAAGATTTTAAAGAACGGACACAAATTAACCGTTATAACAATATAAGGTTTTTAAAGAGCAGGACAAATTCCCTGTAAGAACTTCCGTAAATATGATAAAGAGACGAGACAATTTTACCTTTACAATATATTTATAGTTTTTAAGTTTTAAAGAGCTGAAAAGAACCGAGTCGAATTTGCGTTATAATTAATTTTAAAGTTTAAAAGAGCCGAGAAGAACCGAGTCGAATTTGCGTTGATAATTAATTTTAAAGTTTAAAAGAGCTTAATTAATTTGCGTTAATAATTAATTTTAAAGTTCAATACAAGGAAGTGGTTAGACAAATCCACGGTAAAGCTTTAACGGGTACAGACAAATTCATAGTGACAGCTTCAATAAAGATTCTAAAAAGACGAGATAACCTGTGCATGACGCCATGGCCGTGCATAGAAGCAACGCCTTTCACCAATTCGTACATAATTTTCTGTAAAATATCACACCGTTAACCCTCAAAACCACAATTTTCACATACAATCCACAGGTTCAGTTAAAGCTTTAAATCTCCATGGTAGAAATCGACAAAATCACCTAGCCGCACCTTGATAACCAGGGGCGGTATTGTGAGCGACCGCACCCTATATCTGCTGATAAATAAATAAAGATCCGACTTCATATCGTCAAATACCATATGAAGGCGAAAATTGCCATTTCGACGCTTACAGCGTTCCACATCTCGCAACCTGCAGACATAGATATCGACAAAACGAGCAAACTGAAATTAAGATTCCCCGCCCTGAATAAATTAGTGAGCGAATTCTGCTAATAATAATAAAATATGTATACTTGACTATGTTGCAGGCGCTGTCGGACAGCATCCGTAAAATTGATATCTCTCTGATATAAGTGGGAGGAATTCCTTGATCAAAATCAGTGTAAGCGACCTTGAGAGTCACCTCCTCCCGAGTTTCTAGCATTATTCCGTTATAAATATCTCCTTCCACATCCTCTTCTATCAACTGCCACTTTCTATACTTCGGAATGTTATCAAGATTCATGTTACTGCTACAAAATTGAAAACTATGAGCTGATTTTCCCTTCAAACAAAGCCTCGGGTGATGGCGGAGCAGGTTGAAAGCACGCTTTTAAAGGCCCTTAGGGGTGACTTTTCCACTTCCCTTTCCTGTTGCCATGTCACCATGGCGTGTTTTGGTCCCTGAAATACAAATATTATCCATTATTGCGAGGAGTTTATGGATTTCATGGAATTCCTTTGCCAGTTGAATTGTGTAGAGCGGTCAACAACTCCCATACAAACATTTAACAGTTATATTGCACATATCGTTATTGGGAATATAGTATCTTATAAATTTACATTTATTTATTTATTATTTTTCTTGGCATGTATTTTATGAGTTTTCTTCACGTTTTTGGGATAGTGTCTTGTAACCTTACATGTGTTTTATTTTTTTGGGCATGGATAGTGTCTCATAACCTTACATGTTTTTAATTATTTTTGCCATGCTATATTTTTAATGAGTTTGGTTCAAAATACGGTTGGAAATTTGGGAATATTTTTTTTAAGTTACAAAATTTTATTTTGTGTTTAGGAATTTGAACTAGTTAAATTAATTTATATGTTTAAAAAATTAATTAATAATATTATATTAATAAAAAGTGTTAAATTTTAAAATGTTTAGAATTTTATTATTTAAGATTTTTTTTTTATAGATATTGAATAAGCCTAGATAGTAATGATAAATTTTAGATAGTAATTATAAAAAATGAGATAATGGAATTAAAACAAAATCAGGTGAGACCAATTATCATCTTTGGTTTTGGAGAAATGTATGCCTTTTTATTACCTTTGGTTACCAAATCTCTCTCTTCTCTTTTGGCATCATAAGTTTTTAAATCGGGAACACTTAAGGGTCATTCAAAAATATGGACACACAAAGAAAAAGTTATTTACCTTGACCAAAATCTATATAAAAAGAGACCTGAGTAAAGGTTTACTTGATTACAGCCAACTAAAACATAAAAACTTCTAGCGGACCCAATTTATGGATTATGAAAATATAGCATTCAAATGTCAATCATGCTATCAAACATGACACTTGTAGGATACATGCAAAAAAGTACCAAAAAAGAAAAAGGGATAGGCCCACAAAACAAAGGATGGAAACATTTTGATCACTATCCCACAAAGGAATAAGCAAGGGAAACCACATAGAACCCTCCAAACCATGAACAAGGGGGGTACTCAAATATGGAATGAAAATTCAATCTACAAGCAAAATGGTATAGGAAAATAAGTGATCCATGAAACAAAATAACATAAAATTGTGGCACAAAAAGAGGACAGAATAATAGGCAGAAAGAGAGCTCATGCTTCTGAAAGTTTTTGTTTGGACAAAGAACACCCACTAGAGACATTTGTGAATGATTTGGCAATGGTTCTCATGGACCAGTTTGCAGGGAGATGGCAGAAGGTTTAGAAAAAGAAAGGAAAGGAAGGGAAGATTAATGATTTGTATATCACCTAATATTCTCCTTTATATTTACTATGTTTAGTTCTCTCTTTGCTTATGTGTCGCAAGGCTCCTCATAATGAATGCTTTTAACATCTGCAAAATATAATTTTGTTAAATTTCTACAAAAATTGAAATAAAATTTCAAATTTTTTCCCTTTGGAAAAAAATCATTACAATTTTTGTGTAGTCTTTCTAAATTTATGATATAATGATAAATGAACTTTTTCTATATTTCCTAAAATTATTAGGCGAGATTATATCATATAAAATATGTCCCAATTAATCAATATACTCTTTTATATTTTTAGTCATTAATTTTATATTTCATGATATGTTATCATAAAATTTTAAAGATAAATTTCATTTTCTATATTTACGCAGTAGGTGTGGTCTATATTGGAACCGAGCTTGAGGAATTTTGATTTTTAAATAAATGAGTGGACAAGATTTGATTTCAAAATAGTATTCTTCGTCTAATACATCATCCAACAAATGATATGAAAATTGTTTGAATAAGTTTTCAGTTTAAAACCCAAGAATTCCTATTAAATTTAAATATGATTTATTTATCCACGTGTTAAGTAGCCATTAACTTGATTGGAATTAGATTGTTTAATTTCATTTCAATATGGCTGTGATCGATACTCTCGGGTAGTTCAACACTACATGTTTCACCCTTGATTTCCTCTGCAGTGATCCACTTCCTCTTGTCCACACTTTCCACTCTATTTCAGCATGTTACTTTTATGGTATGTTTTATGCTTACACGAATTACTTCAATGTTTAATTAGCCCAATAACAATTCCACTTCAAATTCCATTTAGCAGTAACTTGAAATCATCATTGACAATAACTTGAAAACAGAGATTTAGGTTAATTCTAGGGAAAAACCCCACAAGGGGGAAAACTCAACCAATCCTTCTTATTGATTAATATCAAATGTTCAACACAGAGAAAAAATCCAATTTAGTACAATTTGGCTATGACATCTCCATGAAGAAGTCATGAAGAAGGAGAACCTTGGTAGTGAATTTCTTGGAGATGGATTTGCACTGTATGCAAGGATGTTGATGTCGCAGAGGAAGGTAACTTGAAGAAAGGCCATTACAAATATGTAATTCTATTTTTATGGTTCATTTTTTATTTTTAAAAGCAAACATCTAGTTGGACTAGAAAACGGGCTACCTGGCAAAATATTATAGTATTACGTCTAGATCTAGTACACATAAAATTGGACAAAGGATTCTGAAAATAATATGACTTGGAAGAGGTAGCAGTATGAAGGATAACCAAATTATGACAAAGGAGGTAATTTTCTGATAAAAAGAAGGATGAAATGACTAACATTACTTGGTTTGTTAAAAACAAAAAGGGAAAGTGATGAAGAAGTGGTTGAAGTCCTATAAAGAAGTTATGGAAGAAAATGGCTCCATGAAGTAGAAGTAGAAGTTTATTCATGATATGCCGATGCATAAAAATAATCCCTACAAGAAGTTGATAGTACCATGATCTCCACAAGAAGAATAGATAGTTGTTCTTGGAAATGAGTCCTTAGTTAAGAGGGAGATTGGGTATATTCCTTTCATGTAAAGGAATGAGTAGATCCTCCCTAGTTGAGAGGGAGAGATAGACACATGATTCTTGTCTTCACATCATGAAGAAAGATAGGAGGATTCGGTAAGCATTTAAGACCAATGATTCTTGAGGATAGAAGTAATCTAAGGAACCGATACTCTTTGAGGATGAGGTAGGGCACTCAATAGGCATGAGTAGTCGAAGAGGAGATTCCTTGAGGATGTGTAAATCCAAGAAGGGAATGGTCCTAAAAGGACATGCCTTGTGAACATCTGAATGGGGTATGTGCCTTGAGAGACAATAATTAGGGTGTCTACAAATCATTATATCCCCAACATTGTGCTCTAATCTAGTGGAGAGATAGAGTTTTTAGTCAAGGCCTTAATATATGACAATGTTGGCTAATATGATGAGATGCACTTACATAAGCTAAGAAGATAGCTTATGAGATGACTTACCAGTCCAACTCTTCTTATGAGAATTCTTTAGTATCAGAATGTCCATGTACCATCTATGTATTATGAATACATCCCTAGTTAAGAGGGTGTATGGAAATGACTAACTAGGTTTGGTCTTCATAATATCTTATTTATTATTGATTTTATATATTTGACGTAAAATTGAAAGAAAATTTATTATTATTTTATAGCACATGCTTCATACTCAAAGTCAATTTGTTTTAGATCAAAGCACCCATTGTGTGCTTCTAGGGTTTGTCATCATTATATAAAGTCAAAGGTGTCATTGTCATATGTAATAGACCCTATTGGGCATCTTATATCAAGTCAAAATAATTTATTTTGAGTAAAACATGTGTCAAAGTATCCATCCAAGACCAAGTTGGCCTGAAAAGAAGAAGTCAATCTGCAAAAGAAAATTTAGCCTCATTAGGGAAATTTGTCCTCCTTAAAAGTATATAGAAGAATGATCATCGACCTAACTTGAGGCATCAAAAAAGTTTGAAAAGAAAGCAACAAAAGGAAGAGAAAAGAAAAGCAAAGGACTGGAAAAATAAGATCTCAAGGAGAAAACCAAAAGTTTGATATTTTGTTCTCTCTATCTCTCACACATGCAAAGAAGGCTAGGGTTTCATTGTAGCTTCAAGACCGAATTTCGATCTCTAAGAAGGGTCCAAAATATGACACAAAGAAGCAAGTTTGATGGCCTATTTGTCTAAAAGGAAGAAGAAATCCAAGCGAAGAAGTAAGGAAGCCTACATCGACCCTAATCACTCACATGTGTGAAACTACAGTAGCTAATGGAGGTGTGAAGTTGCAACAGTTACTGGAGGGTTGAAGTTGCAACAGTTACTCGAGGACCAAAATTTGTTGTTGGAAGTTGTTTGACTTGTTTTGACTCTGAGAAGGAAATTCCATCAAGAAGGAAGGTTGAATTGGTCTTGGAAGGGTCTTGTTATTAAGTCTAAAGGTCTTGGAATCTATCATTTGAAAAGTCTAAAATAAGGGAAGAATTTTTTGTGGGTTTTCCTCTCTAGGAGAGGTTTTGGCCATGGTTACCAGTCGGAATATTGTGTCCATTTTTTCTATTGAGATTCATGTTTTGGTAGTTGTTTGATGATAATAACACCATAATAATAAAGAGAAGAAGAGGCTAATTATAAATACTACAAATTGAAGTAAAGAACATCACAAGAAGTTATCAAAGTAAATAGAAATCACCCCTAATCTAGCTACCCTAGATTTCTCAACAAAATAAACAACTTCTATGCAAAACCTAATCAAGAAATCTTTGGCTTGACGTTCCAATTATACAAAATTTGTATTCTTTATTTGTACAACATTATTTGCTAAGGTTTGTGAGGTACATCAAACATAACCTAGTGCTACTTTCCAAGTTCACACTCTTCACATGCTCCATAACTAGAAATAATTCTCAGTAGTCTAGGAAACATGTCATGTTTTCCCATTGATTTAATGCTTCAACAATTTCTATGTCAAAATCATTCATGCCAAATTATGCTTTGTCCATCTGTATAAGAAATGAGTGCAATTGGTCCTAGACCTCTTGTAGGTAGGTCATATAACTTGTGTAATCCATTTTTAGGATTAAGGATTTCTTCAATGATAACTTCTAAAATGTTTATCACATCCTTCATAACAAATAGAACTAGTTAAAATTTAACATTTTAACCAATCCAGGTAAGTTGGGGTACATACAACAAATTGGAACTTAGGGTAGGTACATGTTATGCATTAGTGATCACAACATTTTGACACTAGATATTTTCATGCACTATTGAAACTACAAATATTTTCCTTTTGGTATCTTCACTTAAGGAAGAAAAGAGAGAAATATATTTAGCCATATGATGTTTACAACAAGAGTCGACTATATACTATTTTTATGACATGTGATAATGTAGGGATTAAAAAGTATTATATAGAAAACATTTAGTTTTATACCTTATATTTTGGAAGTCAGTGCTAATCATCAGTCAATTATCCATTCAACACCTCACCTCTAATGTTCTTGACCTTCTCTTCTAGATATTTAGTCATCTTCCATCAATTATTCTCCATATCTCCCAAAATTTTATTGAACTACGGAATTTGATAAATTATAGAGATAATGACATCAAGAAGAGGTGGTTATGAAGGACAATGTTATGAAAATTAATTACAAGCCACTCAATATAAGAATAACACATTAAAATGAATTACAATAATTTTTTAGCATCACACATTCTTCACTTATGTTTCACGCATTATATCAACCCATAAGATCATCCTTTTATGGTAGAATGCATAGGGTTAGATGGGCAGAATTGTAGAGTGCATGTGTATGAGTAGAGTGTAGATGTGAGAAATATGAAATGATATCTATGAGGGAAAACCAAAAATAAGTGCATGTTAGTGACCTGGTGAAACGTCTAAGAAAATACTAATCTACACATGGGGATGAAAGTGCGAATTTGAACATGAGGTAAAAATAAACCTTCTAATTTATAGTAGATATATGTAGAACTTGTGCTCATACTTGAAATTGATAAGGAAATTAGTGTGGAATCCTTCATATTGAGTTAAAGTGCTAGGAAAAATTTTAAAATATTTTTTGTTAATTGAGAATGTAAGGCGCTTAGAAAAGGGAGGCATTAAGGGACTGATGGAAAAATTAAAGGCCTCCTCTATGCTATGTAGGCCCATGGTGGTGATACTTTGAGTGTTAATAGGTCTAGGCTCAATGGTTGAAAAGTAGAATCTTGACTTCCTAAATTTCAAGGGGAGTGGCCTCCATATCCTTTATCTTGAATTGAATATGTTAAACCTTGTCTGGATCTTCTTTATAAGGCATCGAATATGGCTTGGGGTTGGTTAGTTGTAAGAAACATCTAGTGTAGTTGAGCCTATGGTTGGGTGGAGAGTGTCTCTTCCTTCTTCAATTTCCATCTACCTTATGTGAACTAGATAAACTATTGATAGAACTCTATGTTAAGGAACTGATACTACTATTTAATGTTTCATGATTATTTCTATGCTAGTTACTGAGTGTGTTTTTATTGATAAATTAAGTTATGGTAACTTGTGTTGGATTGACAGTTATAAAATTAAATTAAACAAAGTCTTTCAGTAGAAATCACATGAGAGAATTTTTTGGCCTACGTGTTTTGAAACCAACAAGTGTGGTTCATCATGAAGACCACACTTATAAAATTCCTTGATTGAGGAATGATGTATGTAGAAATAATCTTTTAAATATGCTACCTGCGATGAATTTTTGATGTATGGTCTTGTACAATAAAACGTATAATCTTATTGGAGATGGATTTTCATGTAATTCAATGTGTATCTAGCCATTAACATGCCAATAGATGGATTAGACAATTATGTTGTATCCTTGAATTGAAGTATGAAGTTTAGGACATTTTTGTTAAGTCCCTATAATACTATTGCAGCCCTTTTATTTTTATTGTTAGTGTAGCCCCCTTACTTTTGTTGTGTCCATGTAACCCCCATATTGTTATTGTTCTGCCCCATAGAAGCCCATTATTGTTATTATTGTGTCCTTACATTATTGTTGTTATGTAGGCTCTAATTATATTGTGACCCCTTAGACTCCTATATACACAAAGGAGGTATTATCATTTGTACCATCGAAGAATTTTTCATTTTTTTAATGTAAAGGAGGTTTCCCCCTCAAAGAGGATACTTTCTAAGTCATTTATCTATCTTTCTGTGAAATGGTTGCATAACATTTGGTATTAGAGCTTTGGATTCTAAGGTTTCGCTGCTTTAAATAGATCATCATGGAATTTTCACTATAAATTTTTTCTACGAAGCTTCAGAAGCTAAAATTACAACCACGTGGAGCCAAAATCTTTATGAAATTCTTGTACGAATTTCAGATCTTTGATAGCTATATTTTCGAAGATATTATCTGAGGAAGTTAGGTTTTGCATGCTCCAAAATTCTATCCCAAATAGGTGACCTAGGGAAAATCATCATAACGTTCTCTCTAGGCATCGGATTTGAATTTTGTAAAAAGTAATGGAAAGAGGACAGACTGTAGTTTTATGGATATTATTTTTAGGGCCGAAGGTCAAAAACAGTGACATGTGGTACCCATACAATTTTGCTATACTAAACCAGACTATAATCAGGCCATTGTGGGAGATTGGGCATAAATCCTTCTTGGAGAATCCAATGTTGTTCTAACTTGTTGGGTTGAAAACAAGACTCAGAGGGCTACTAGAGGAAAAAATTTCAGATCTTGGATATTCACAATTACAGATATATAACAGTTGCAATATCTAGCTCCTAAAAAGAAAGAAAAATGTTTTTCTTTTTTAATAATTTTGTATCTTTTGTTTCAAAAACCAATTTGAAGTGGTTTAAAGGGCATAATGAAGCATAGATATCATTGTTTGATTTCAAAAGTCCTCGAAACAAAAAAAAATGGACACACCTAGTAAGAAACCAGAAATGTCTTCTATGACATATGAATAAGAGGAAGAAATACAATATGATATATCAAAATTATGAGACCAAGTGCAACAAATTTTGCTTGTGCAAAGAGTAACCAAAAATGAAATGGAAGCTAAGATGGATGTTTGAAGAATGGTATAAAAGTAGACATGGAAGGTTTAAATGATGGCATAGAAATTAAAATGAAAGGCAACATGAAATATTTGAAGAATTATTTAAAATAAGACATGAAAGGTTTGAAGGAAAGTTTGACAAAATTGCTATAAGAAATGCTTCCTAATGGCGAAAAAGTATTAGATGAAACTCATGATGAGAAAAAAAGGAGTGTTAGTAATGATTTCATAGAATCTAATTTTGGATTAAAGACCCACCATATTCCAAACATCGATATGAGAAATTTTGATGGTAAGGATCTGGTAACATGGATTCTACAGATGCAATATTTTGATTTCCATAATGTGCAACACACACAAAAGGTACACATTGCATCTTTATATTTAGAATTCAATAAGTTTGTATGGTATCAATGGGTTTGTTCTCGTAAAGCACTTGTCACTAGATCAATTTTTATGTAGGAAATGATAACACATTATGAGGAAACAAAGAGCAACACATTCTTTAGCCAATTGATAAATCTCAAATAAAAGGGTTCAATGGTGGAGCACATTGAGGACTTTCAAAAATTGAATATCAGGGTAAATGATATTCTAGAGGAGAATAGGATTGATGTTTTCATATGGAATTTATAGGATAACATCTAGCATGAAGTTTGCCTTTGGGAACCTAGTCCATTGGAGAAGGCATTCAAGGTGGCAAGAAAAGTGGAAAGATAAATTATGGCAACAAGGAAGTCTACTACTGACAACTATAAAGATGGAAGGGTTATTGATCCCAGCCTTCGAAAACCTACTACAAGGTTGAAACCACAACAATTGGCTGAAAAAATAACAAAAGGGATTTGTTACAGTTGTGATAACAAATACATTAAAGGTCATAAGTTACCTGAGAAATAAATATTTTACATAGATTGTGAAGAGGAGAAATAAAATGATCAAGAAAAATCAAAAGAAGATGATATACACTTGGAACCAACCCCGGAGAAAGAAGAAATCAATCCAACCATATCTTGTAAAGCATTGGAGGGAATTACCACTCTTCAAACTCTCAATATAGGGCATATCAAGAAGAAAAAGGTAATAGTATTGATTGATTGAAGTAGTAACCATAATTTTACTCATTATAAGATAACCAAGGAATTGAATTGATTCATATATCATGTTAGAAAATTTTAAAGGCGGAAATATTTTCTTATTCTTGATAATTAATTATGATGTTCTTGATTTGCTATTATGTTTCCATATATCTTCTTTCTTTTAGTTCATCAAGAAATTACCAAAGAAATAACACATAAAACAATGGACACCAAATGTAGGCTCAAAGATAGGGAAAAACACCTCTCTAGGGGGAAACCCAGTCAGTAATTATTCCTTTAATAGTTTTCTGGAGATATTCCAAGACTCTTGACCTTGACATAAACTTTCCTACTCATGAAGTCAACCTTCTTCCTTACTTGTAGATAATCCTTCTAGACCTAATAGTGGTAGTAGAAACAAAAATACTTTCTTCGACCTAGCAACTTTGACCTTGCCTTAGAGACTTTGATCTTCACTAAAAGAATTTGATCTTCACTCAGAACCTTTGATCTTGGCCCAATATAACTTCCTGAGGTGGCAACATCACATGACAACTAGCTACAACATCAACATGCCAGCTGGCTATGACATCATACAACAACTGGCTACACCATCGACAATATAACTTTGATCTTCCAAACTAGGGCACGAGAGAGAGAGATAGTTCCTAGACAAAACTCACACTTCCTTCTCCTCCTTATTTTATTTTGCACTTCTTCCAACTTCAAGAGATATCAAAATTTCTTATGTGAGAGTGTGATACAAATGGAATTCAAATGGCCTCATTGATAACCCTTTGGTGAGGTCGAATAGCCTCCTTTGAAGCCAACTTGGTTGGAGACAACAAAATTCATATTTGACTTAATACGTTTTACATGATTTAAAAGCCCAAGAAGGGTCTCTTTAAGTTTACGATGACTTTATTGACTCAAAATAAATCCTAGAAGTCCTCAATGGGGACTTTGACCTAAAACATGATGACCCAAGCATGAAACCCATGCTTTAATAAGTCATAATAATGAAAATAAAAATTATTTTCTTTATTCTTTTGACAAGTACATTACAATATGACTCAAATACATTTAATGAAGACCGAACCTAGTTATATTTTCCAAAACTCCCTAGGAGGTATTCGTCACATACAAGTACATGGAAGATCTCAACTATGTGAACCATGATGAACTTTAGGCACTACAATGTCATGGACTGGATTCCTAACCAGGGAAATTTATCCATTTGTCTCTCAGCAATTTATGCATCTCAATGCCACCGACAAGATTCCTAAGCAAGGAAACATATCTAGGTGAGACTAAGATGGACTCAAGATTTCAGCCTCTCTAGTTACCATCAAGCTTACTTACTAACCATCAACCATGGGACCTAGTTGTGTATCCATGGTCAGAGCTATATGACCCATGCCACCGTCTCTACTTCATGACCTATACATCAACATAAATTGTCAGCGAGATGTCTTCCTAGACAATGCTTCACTCACAAAGACTCAACACTTCTTGATCCAACATATCAAGGATGACCAATCTCTGCCAATGAAATCAATTGGTAACTAGCATGTTATCAAAACCTTTGAGAGATTCACCTGTACAAACACAACCTGAATCAATAATATAATTTCAAGTGTACATAATCAAATACAAACATCCAGGGTGTTCCAGACAAATTGATGTTGCTTCTTAACTTTTCATAGTAGGACTATCAACTGAATATTTGAAAGAATATTCCTCAATCATACACTTTCCCTTTCCTACTTCTCATGCAACAACATATCTTTTGAAATTCATTCTCCAATCAAAACCAAGTTATGACCTCCCTCTCAACTATGGAGCACCTCTTTATCTAGAATCCCTCTTAATTATGGGGAGATCAATTTATTTACTTCAATATTGGAGAATCGTTTGTTTCTTCCAACCATTTCATCAGAGTTATCATCATCCACATCATGCTTATCACATCAAAAAACATATTCACCATATTGAATATTGTGTACCTGTTAGGGCCTAAATCTACCTCAGGCTGAGAAAGGCAAGATATAGGGTAACGTCAAACCACGCTTAACCTGGTAGCTAGCCCTACCAGGTCAGGAGAGGGCTCTCTCCTTGTCAATCTTAGTAAAATATATCACTAAGGCTTGAGATGACTGATGTAAAGACTAATTTTAGGCTAGGTATGTGCTCAAAGGATTTTGATTGAATTGAATTTTGTTTTGTTGGCTCAAATGTGAAAGGTAGATTTGGGTCTAGGGAATGGACACAGTCTTGCAGAGACCTCTATGGGGCGAGGTAGGAAAATGGCTTAGTACTTCAAATTGAGTGAGATGGAGAGCTTTTAGACTGGTGAGGAGTTGAAGAGGGCATGAAAGTCTCAGGGATCCTCTTTAAATAGCTGAAAACATAAATAACTAAACAAACCCTAGGTAGAGCACTACAATATCAATGAATTCTACCTTTATCCTTGTTTCATTTAGTTAAGATGAACAGAGAGAGATGATGGCATACATAAACACATGTAAAATTTTAATTACAGAAGGAAAAGAAATACCAAATCAAGTTGCCACAAGAATACCACAAAGTGCTGCAAACCCTGGTTTATTCCTTTGCCAAACTACAGAGATGAATGTACAATGCTGCTCAAAGCTTTCGCAAAAGTCCAACCTTTGCCAATCACTGAAAAACTACTAGATATAGGCAACAAAAAACTCATCCTAGCCTTTAGGGGTCGAGTTCATAAGTTTAGGAGATGTTTCAACAAGATCTAAACTGAGAACTAAAAAGTAGGCAGTGGAACAACTTGCCTCTAAAAACTAGGAAACTGATTCATCCATTTGCAAACCACCTTTTCATGATGAATCTACCTCTATGAGTGAAAATTTAACATATTTACATCAAAATCCGTCAAGTCACATCAAATTACATCATGATTTTTACTATTAGAAAGAGAAAAGTCAAACTAAGAAGAAACTAAGAAAAAAAAACAGAGTTTTTTGGCGAAAATGACAAAATTTCATCCCGTGCACCACGCTGCTGTCCCTGTGCACCATGCTACTTTGGAGCTGATTTTGGAGGCCTTCTCGTGCACCAAAGTTGCTCCAAGTGGTCTTGTTGAAAATTTCTACCTGTCTAATATCCATAACAAGTGGAAGTTTTGAATTTGGTCTCCATTTTCTCCTCCAAAAATGAGTTCTCCCAACATTGTTTCCTGTGTGGCCAAAAAGGGGCAGAAGGGTCATTTTTGAGGTGTTTTTGACCCTTTTGGAAGCTCAAAACTTGTCAAAATTTCTTGTCCATGTGAGGGCATTCATATTTTTCCATGAGGAATCCAAAAATGCTGAGTTTTCCTCAAAAGGAGGTCCCTAGCAAAAGCGCGCACCAGGCAGAAAAACCTGTTTTTTAGGCCAAAAATTCAAAATTAGCAAAAAGTTTCCCAAATTTCTTGAAATTTGGGGTGAGTGTCCTTCATTAAGTGTTGTTTTGGGCTAAGGAAG
Source organism: Pinus taeda (assembly GCA_000404065.3). Classification (NCBI taxonomy): domain Eukaryota; kingdom Viridiplantae; phylum Streptophyta; class Pinopsida; order Pinales; family Pinaceae; genus Pinus; species Pinus taeda. The sequence continues at coordinate 137,577 of APFE031702423.1, forward strand.
CCTCAACCAATATCTGAATTTTATCTTTCTCTTTTCTCTTCTTCAATGCTTTCTTCAACTTGGCCTTCAAAATCCCGATTCTTGCTTTGCACACCTTGTTTCTCACCAACTAGTGGTAGGCCATGTGCCTCAGCATCATTTTCTCTCTGCTGGCCTTCTTTAGCATCTTTTCCAAGTGCATATTTTCCCTCTCAAGCCAAGATTCACAATCAACTTCAATTTCTTGTTCAAGTGGTGTCAACTTGAATTTCCTCCTCTTGGCAGCTTACCGGTTTTCTCTTATGTTCTGGAGCTCCATGATTATTTGTTGATCCTCTAACTATTTGTTCCTTTTCTCCAGATAGTTGATTATCCACTTGGCTCTTTCTAGGTTGACAGACAAATCATGAATTTCATCTTGTTGCTCCTAAATGATCTCCTTGAGCTTTGAGCTTTGGGAGCCCAAATTAGTGTCATCATCCTGAATGAGAATGAAATCTCTCTCTTGACCTTATGAAGGCCCCTCATCATGCAATGGCTACTTACCCTTGTCCTGTACCTACTTTTTTGTTGAAGGAAATGAGACCCCATCCACCTTGGGTGGAGATAGTACTCATTTTGCTGCTGCAAACAATCTCCTTGTGCCCTTCTGGTAAATGACAAACACTGGCACACTGGTAGTTTGAGTCTCATGCACCTCTTGTTGATGTGAAGGCTCTCTTGCCTCATGAAAAGCTGATGGGGGCACTTGTGGACCTGTGAAGACCTCATGTGAAATGAAATCTTCCCATGAAACATTCAGTAAATTGAGCTGATGCAAAACCACAATTTTGATTAGTGGCTTCCTTTGAACCAGTGTGGTCATCTTCTCAATATTCCAGCAAATAAAATAAGGGAGGTTCATCATTCTCACCCTATTGAAGTGCATCAACAATCTGATGTGCTAGGCATACAGGCGAGAAAATCTTCCCTCACAACTGAAATATTTAATTATGAGCTTCATTAATGGAGCATATGTGTCTTGAAGGTACCTGAAAGGGAAAACTCTACTAATCTGCCTTCGAAAACCAGCCTTGATATAAGGCTCATATTGTTCCCTATCTACCATCTACCCCTTATTCCACTGCTCACCTACATTTGGAATATCGGTTGCTTGAGCTATAGTCTTAGGTGTCAAGGTGAAAATCACACCTGCCAAATTGACTTGGCCACTATGAAGATGTAGTACAAATCATCTGGCAAGATCATGATGGTATTTGACTCTTTCCACCATCTCACAAAATTGGTAACAAGACTGATGTTGGAAGCATGTGACAACAAGAGGACAAGCCAACAGCTTGGCAAGTGAAATAGGCTCCTCCTAGTTATGTTTTCCACTCTTGTGAGGTCTCCTTAGTGCATGAATTTCTCTAGAAGAGTCACTGACTGTTTCCTCATTTCTGTCATAAGAAGAATCTGACTCCATGTTTGCCAATGCTTGAGTTTACTAGATAAGTATGAAGAGATTTTATACTGTCAATGGGTATTTGCTGCTAAAAGAAAGCGTTTGATGATAAGGACTATGGAGGGACTATGTATGAGGGATTGGGGATGCTTTTTGTAGGGTAAGGGAAAATGGAAAGGTTTGGGAATGATATTTAGGGTTTAGGGATATCAATTAAGATTTGGGGTAATGAGATTAGGGATTGGGGTTAGTAGTTTTAGGGATATGGGAAATTGGGAATAGGTAAGTATGAATGAAAAGGGAGGGAGAAAATAGGTGAATGAAATATAGTGAGGGAGTGAAAATGGTAGGGGTGAGATTTAGCAGCAAAAACAGTGATTTGTAAACCCTAGGCAATTTTGTTTTTAACAAACCATGCAAGGAACTAGGGTTTCAATATATCCCTATTAAATCACTATAAATACTGAAGCAAAATCATGGATTGGCCATATGGGAATGTCAACTTACTTGTGCAATGAGGAATTGGCAATTTGGAAGTTTGGAGGAGGCGTTGCATGAATTTCGGGCGTTGTTAACTGGTGCGCCGCGCCACCTCACAGGTGCGCCACGCTGGCTCAGTGCATCGTTCAAGTACAAAATTTCAACATGGACTGTGCTCTGTGTGTGTGGCATGGGCTCAGTGCACTGCGCCTGGAATTTCTCACCCTTTGACAGCAAAATGGCTCCCTTAGCTTCAAAAACTCTCCTTCACTTTTGGCATGCAAATGAACCTCTTTGATATGAATACACTTTATATAGCAATGGCTTTAATTTTTGACTCAAGAAAACCCACTTTCCTAATGTTTGATTTTCACTTGCTTTTTGAAACTCTATTTTGGGCAGATTGCTTTACTTTTTGCCTTTGATGGACTAAATACTTTCACATTTTGTTTCTTTTGTAGGAATTGGAGTTGTAGAGGTTTGGCGAGGTGACCAGGGCTGCCTATGAAATTATTACATGTAGAGAAAATGAAATTACATGAAATTTAGTACATGAAACATAAAAAACTTTGTTTTTCCTCAAAACAGGGTTTTGAGGAAAAATCAATCACTAAGCATGTGATTTTTGAAATTATTGTTGCTGAGACTTTATTTGACCTCGTCATGCACCTGCTAACCATTATTGAGTGTTTTCAAGACCTTATTGATGAAGCCCTAGACCTAATGAGACCTAAAACCCTAAAAATGACTTTTGCATATTTAAAGACAGAAGATGACTGCAGATGATCTAGATGTATGAAAATGGGTCAGCAGGTAAAGAACATGAAGGAAAATATATAATATGCCACTACCATTAGATGATCCATGACCCTAATGGAATGCAGCTAATCAGATGAGACACCTAACATGCAATGCAACAAGAGAATTTGATCACTGATGGAGGGATGAAGATACCGACACTAAGAGTACCTACACAACTTAGGTAGCAAGTACAACCAAATCTATAGAAGCATGAAGCTAGCCATATCAAAATTACAGAATAATTTTGAACTTTATGTATATCAGATACCCAAAATTAATTATAACCAAGAGACACATACTCTTGAACATCTTGTTAGGGACTTTGTCATAAACCCTAGACTATTTCATAACAACTTTCATTACATCTAGGGTTTCAATGTTTCTTTCAAGGGTATAACATACCCTATTACAACGTGCAAACCCTAGAAATACAAAAAACAAATATAGATCTGCAAGGCATCTAACAACTTTTAGAATTCATATGTTAGACTTTCCACTAGGCTTTCATACAAATCCTAGATTTCGTACAAGAGAATCAATCAAAATCGATTATAGCTTAGTCATTAACATGACCAGATTACACTAGGGTTAATTGCAAACCCTAGAATTTTCAATCAAACATGAATCACAACTAAAACTCAGATTTTAACAATCTTACACAAATATCAAATTATCACATTGTCATTATACATCATATATTTTTACTTCTACTAAGGTTTAACTCCAAAACCCTAAAATTTCACAAATACTATCATCCTAGAGAAACAAACTTTGACTAGGGATTAGTTCCAAACTCTAGGTGTCATGATCACCAATAAAAAAGTCAACCCATACATCTAGGACTTCATCATCATGCATAGGCATTTCATATCATGTGTTAGTCAAACCCTACTTTAGAAATATCAACAAACTAGGGTTTGATCAGACAAACACACACATACCAAGGAAATCATTTCTAAGACATTATAAGGGTCTCACTTAAACATTCAACCAAACCCTAACAAGTTAGGTTTTGAACATAACAAACCCAAGATTACCAATATTCCAAAGGTTTGATATTTTAGACTTTACCATTCAACCCCAACAAGTTATTTTTTTGTGATCATACCAAAATCCTAAACATGACATTATCAATTAAAAAATCAAATAGCATTTCTTAATATCCCTAAGCAATTCAGGGTTTTAGACCTTCATATTAGCATACCCTTAGGGTTTTCCAAAGAACCTGTCTAGTGTTCTATAAAATCAGTTAAGAATAGGAGTAGGGTATATTTATCAAGTGATGAATCACCCAAAATAAGAATCAATATGATTCACCATTGCTAGTCACGACAATGCTAGTGATCGATTGTCAAATGAATAAACATTTATTATAAAGAAATCAATGTTTTATATCATATGTTTTTTCCTTGACAAACCTTATCTTGAGAGGTCCTCTTTCATACTCCTTGAGAATATAGCAGATATTTTCCTAATCAAGACAATAAAGGCAGAATGGTGATTAGTATTAATATAATAAAAACTTAAATATGTGCATGAAACCACAAATTGAATGAAAAGGAGATACTTATCTTTGGGAGATGTACGGGGATCCCTCCAAAGCTTGAGGGATACCTATAAACTCAAAAAAACAAAAAATGTCTTTCTCCAAAAACATGTTAAAACATATAAATTTTAAAACATCAAAAATATAAAATAAAATATCTAAGGCTACAATCAAAGGACTTAGTAGTGTAAGTCCCTTATGTCAGCTTCTTCAAGTTTGTATTTCTTTAGGTCTTTTTCTTCAACAACATTGGCTTGATCTCTTTCTCTCTTCTCGTTTCTTGGATTATCGAGACAGTCACTCCTATCGTGGTCCTTCTTATGACATTGATAACATTCTACTTTGGACATGTCTACTTTCTTCCTCATTCCTTTCGATTTATTTTCTTTGCAATGAGTAATGTAGACATTTGAAACTTCTTCAGGATTAACAACTAATGAGATCCTTAATTCTTCTTGAGTGCAGGAAATCCACAGTTCTTCAAAAGTGGGAGCTTCCTTCTAACTGTTAAGTCCTATAGTGAAAGCACCCCAAGTAGTGGAAATCCTAATAGAGCAGTGATCATGAATTATTTTTCTGGAACAATTTCATCAATGGCCAAAAGATCATCTCTAATTATTTCTATCTTAACAATGAAAGAGGTCATTGTGTCTTATTTAGTCATCTTTGTGGTCCTTAGTTCATTCTTTAAGCTTGCTACTTGACCAATGTTCTTAATAGTTATACATTTCCTTAGCATGATTGACGTTGGCTATAAATGGGACAAGATTTTCCTTTATTCCTTCTACCATTAGAGTCATGGCCATCAATTCTTATTCTCTAAATTTTACTATGGCAATGTCACTGGAGTCATTTGTAGGCTACTTTACTTTTCCTTTGACCAAGTCTAGTACCTTGTTCTTTTCAATGATGAGGTCAATCCTCTTCTTCCAAGACCTATAGTTTGAGGCTCCTTCAAGGTTTTTCTCTCTCTTCATTGTGTTATACATATTCCTTGAATATAGTGGAATTATTCCCTGAAATAACCCTTATGAATGGTTCCTTGATCAAGTGCTTAAGACTGCCTTTTTCTTGTTCTTCACCAAAGCTCTGATAGCATGTTAGAAAATCAGAAAGGCAAAAACATTTTATTATTCTTGATAATTACTTGTGATGCTCTTGATTTTTTATTGTGTTTATTTATATCTTCTTTCTTTTAGTTCATAAAACAATTACCAAAGAAATAGAACATAAAACAATGGACACCAAATGTAGGCTCACAACTAGGGAAAACCCCTCTCTATGGGAAACCCCACTCAGTAATTCTTCCTTCAATAGTTTTCTGGAGATATGTCAAGACTCTTCATCTTGAAAAAAAAATTCCTCCACACCAAGTCAGCCTTCTTAATTAGTTGCAGATGATCCTTCTTGACCTAACAACAACAATAATAGCGAAAACACTTTATTCAACCCAAAAAATTAAACCTTGTCTTAGAGACTTCGATCTTCACTCATAACCTTCTATCTTGGCCCAATAAAACTTCTTGAGGTGGCAACATCACACGAAAATTGGCTACGACATCAACATGGCAATTGTCTACGACATCATATGACATGGGCTACGACATCAACAAGAGAACCTTGATCTTCCAAACTAGGTAAATAGAGAGAGAAATAGTTGCACCAAAGGTTTGATTTTCCCTTTTTCCTTTTCCTAGGCCAAACTCACACTTCCTTCTCTTCCTTCTTCTATTTCACACTTCTTTTGACTCCAAGAGAAATTGGACTTGCTTGTGTGAGAGTGTCTGACAAATGGAATTAAAATGGCTTCATTTATAGCCCTTTGGTGAGGTTGAATAGCCTCCTTGAGGCCGACTTGATGTGGAGACAACAAAATTCATATTTGACTCAATACTTGACCTTTTTACATGATTCAAAAGCCTAAGAAGGGTCTCCTTAAAAGTAAAATGACTCTATTGACTCAGAGTAAATCCTAGAAGTCCTCAATGGGGACTTTGACCTAGAAGCATGAAACCCATGCTTTCATAAGTCATAATAATAATAACAATAATTATTTTCTTTATTATTTTGACAAGTACATTACAATATGACTTAAATACATTTATTGAAGAGTAAACCTAGTTACATTTTCCAACATATCCAGTACCTAAGTGTCAAGTAATGGTTGCAAATGGATGAACTATAAATTTCTCTGGAAAGAGTCATTATATCAAGATATCCATGGGGTAATATGTATTGAATAGTCCAATGCTTTACATTCCAATGGGTGTTTCTAATGTTGTACTAGGACTCCAATGGTTATAATCTTTGGGAACGATAACCTTTAATTTTCAAGAACTTTTCTTGATTTTTTTTTGGGAATGAAAGGAAGTTTAATTAAGGGGTATTAGAGGGAAACTAGGAAATATAATAATCTCTAATTGCATGATGAACCAGCTAAAGAAAGAAAAACAAGGATTAATTGCACAATTATGCTCACTAGATGTTCAAACATCGAAATCATCTATTTCTCCAAATATATAAAAAGCCTTGGAAAATCATTCTAAGGTATTTGAGACTCCCAAAGGTCTCCCACCTATTCGTGATCATGATTATTCTATTCATTTGATTCTAAGAAGTGTTCCTCCAAACATCAGGCCTTACAGATATCCCTATGCCCAAAAAAGTGAATTTGAACGTATGGTTGTAGAAATGCTAGAGGTTGGTATAATTCAACCTAGTCAAAGTTCTTTCTTTGCTCTAGTAGTATTGGTGAACAAGAAGTAAGGATCGTGGTGTATGTGTATGGATTATAGGGAGCTCAACAAGATCACTATTAAAGATAAATTTCATATTCCTGTTATTGCTGAATTGTTGGATGAATTACATGGAGCAATTTACTTCACCAAGATGGATATTTGTTTAGGATATAATCAAATTATAATGAATAATGAAGACAATCTGAAACCGGCATTCAAAACTCATGAGGGTCATTATGAATTTTTGTTCATGCCTTTTTTCCTTACTAATGCACCTTCAACATTTCAAGGTTTGATGAATTCCATTTTCAAACTCTTGCTTAGAAAATTTGTGTTAATATTTTTTTATGATATACTAATCTACAACAAGTCTTGGAAGGATCATGTTCAACATATTGATAGGGTGCTCAAATTGTTGGAGGAGAAACAATTATATGCAAAAACCACCAAATGTTTCTTTGGAGTACAAGAGGTGGAATATTTGGTTCATATTGTATCTCATGAGGGTATTAAGGTAGACCCTAACAAAATTAAATTTGTTAAGGATCCCCACAACCATAAAGAATCTTCGAGGATTTCTCGGGTCGACAAGGTATTATCACATGTTTATTAAGAATTATGGGAGAATAGCGGCACCTCTAACATAATTATTGAAGACCCATTACTTCTAAAATTCATCCAATCAAAGGAAAGTATTTACTTAAAACTATTTATGAGAAGGAAATGTTGGAAACACTACATGCACTAAAGAAATGACGACCTTACCTAAGGGGAAGACACTTGAAGCTAAAAACATATCATGATAATCTTAAATACCTTTTGGAAGAAAGATTATCTTCAGAAGAGTAGCAAATTTGGGTCACAAAGATGTTGGGTTATGACTTTGAAATCATCTACAAAAAAGGGAAGAAAAATGTTATTGCAGATGCACTCTCAAGAAAGGATGATGATGTGGAAGCATTGATTTATTTCATTTCTATTATCCAACTTGAGTGGATAACATAAGCAAGGGATGAATGGAAGAATGATAAAGAGGTGTGGACACTCATTCAAAAGTTGCAACAAGATACCAGTACATCTAATACATTTAGTTGGAAAAATGATTCATTATGGTACAAATATCACTTTTATATTTGTAAGAATTCCCAACTCAAACAAAAAATTCTTTTGGAATTGCCCACCTCTCCCTCAGGAGAGAAGTCAGGATTTTTTAAAACTTACCACAGGGTCAATTTTTGTTTTTTTAGAATTGTCTTAAATTTTATATTCAGAAGTTTGTGGCAGAATGTTTGGTTTCTCAATAAAATAAAGTTGAGACAATTACGACCCTAGGTCTATTACAACATTTATCCATTCCAGTTCAGCGTTGGGTGGATGTCCCAATGGATTTTATCACAGGTTTACCCAAGTATGAAGGAAAGAGTGTCATCATGGTGGTATTTGATAGATTTACCAAGTATGCACACTTTTGTGCATTATCTCATCATTTTAAAGGAAGTAAAATTGCTACTAAATTTATGGAAACAATTAAAAATCTTCATGGAATCCCAAAGATTATTGTAAGTGACAAAGATCCCATTTTCACTAGAAATTTTTGGACAAAATTATTTTCTTCTCTTGGTACTGAATTAGCTTATAGCTCATCTTATCATCCTCAATTTGATGGGAAACTGAGATAGTGAACAAATGTTGGGAAGGATATCTTAATTTCTTTGTATCTGATAAAAAAACACAATGGGTCAAGTGGTTACCTTTATATGAATGGTGGTATAACACTTCCTTCCATATTGCACCAAAATTACCCCATTTATGGCACTTTATGGATATCATCCACCATCCATCACATCATCTTTAAGAGAAAATTCTAAGGTTCAAACAGTGGAAGAACACATTGAGCATCAACAACAAGTTCTAGAAATCTTAAAGGATAACCTCACTCTAGCACATAATCGAATGAAACAACAAGCAGATCAACATCATAGTGAAAGAAGTTTTATGGTAGGCGATTGGGTATTTTTACGGCTACTATTACACAACATTTTTTCACCGCCCCTGTACTCCTTGTTCCTTGATCCTAGAGGACCTTTATAGTGAACCCGCATGCTTTTCCTTCATGGGGAAACTCCCATTATGTCCCTCTTCATGAGTAGATCATTTCCATTTTGCACCATTTCCCCTGAAACTTCTGTTTTTCCCAGTTGACAAGGCTGATGCTAATGGCCTTTGTCTCCCCCGCACTAATGTGCAGAGATTAGCACTATTCCTCGTGTCGACCAGTGCAACTGAGTTGTGTTCCAGTCGCACTGATCCTGTTACGGTAATTTTTTTAAATTAGAGTCGAAGCTTCCAGCTCTAGAAGCTTCGTAACAGAAGTCTGGTAAATGGTTTGGATGGATGGGGTCGAGGATGATAGTTTGGGCTCCTTTCCCCTATAATGATGGAACTACCTCAAGGGATAAGTCCTTCTCCCATGAGAAGAGGAATCATCTCCCATCCATATTTCCTATATAAACCTCCCTTCTTCCCAAGCACAAACTAGTCATAGTTAGAGTGTTGGTTGAGTGTGAGTATACTATTTTGATTAGACAAGCAAGCTATTACTAGTTGTAGCCATCTAGTTGTGTGAGGGAGAAGTGTGTTTGGTTTGGAGTGAAGCCTAAAGGGAAGAGCCTTTAAACTATTGTTGTTTGAAGACATCATGGAGTGTTAGTAGAAGTGTGTGGGAACCCGGTCTTGTCAGAGGAAGATTGCGACATCAAGACGAATGGTTGTAATCTCTCTTTGATATTAATATAAGAAACTATTGATTGATTTCCTACATCTTTTGTAGTATTACATATTCTTGTCTTGATGCTTCTTGACTCATTAAGTAGGTTGAATTTCAATTTGTCTATTATTATGTTTGTGTGCTATTGTTGTTTACTTGTTTCAGGAACTTGAAGAAGGAAGTGAGAGATTTATGGACCGAGCAAGCTAGGACATCATCAAGTAGGATAAGTGACCAAAAGGTAGGCCCTCTTGATTAATTCTAACCTAAGGAAATATTCCTTAGAATGTATCTGTTGTGGCTAGACCCATTATCGGTCTAGAGGAATTCGTTCGTGTCCACACTTATAATTTTACTTCACCACAAATTGGAAACTCCGCTGGGGACATCCCATCTTTTGTTTGTTTTGGATTTCATGATTTCGTGAGAACTTTGCTAGTTTCACGTTTTCCCTTTGGTTCTGTTTCTTTTCTTCTACTCACTGGCCTAAGTCTAAAATTCATTGTAGCAGATCTCGTCCCTATTTTGTTTTTTTATTTTTATTTGTCCTTAGTTTCCTTGGCTAGCATGTTTAATCAGCTGATATTCACGCCAACTAGCATGAATTGTAGAGAAATAGTCATGCTGACCATCCTCTGGTACTTGTTCTTAGTTAGGTAGTCGCGTCAATGCCTGTAAGTAAAGATTAGGGCTTGACCCCAATCTTGGCCAGTGTGTTCTGCTCTTGTGTTTTTGACCTCGTGAGATTTTTTTAGATCATATTCTCCCTTACTAGAAAGCTTAATTTAACTTGCTTTGTGTACTTTCTTGGTTTAGCCCACCCTCTGATGTGTTAAGTTTGGCCCTGTGTGAAGTTCATTTTTATTGTTTCTTTGAATCCCTTGATCAGTGCTAGTTGTAAGTTAGGTAGTCGTGCCGATCAGCCATCAACACTAGTTATAGCACTGGTTAGTCATGTCGGTCATGCCAATCAACGCTAGTTATAGTACTATTCAGTTGCGCTAGTCTCTGAGTTAAGAAAAAATCAGAATTTCTCTCATTCCAGTGCCAGTGTGTCTTGACCCTCAAACTATCTTCTTCCTCCCAGAAGTGACTAGGATGCTTTGTTTTCAATTGAATGAATAAAAGAGTCTCGCTTGTTCTCTTATTTCGAGTGTCTCTTTTCTCTTTCCAAGCATATATTACATTTCTTGGTTTGTCGATTGAAACATTTATGTTTTTGGTTTGTTTGATTCAGGGAAGAAGTTACTTTTAGTTTCATTCATTATGCTTTGGGTTTGATTGATGCTTGTTTGTTTAGAAATGTGAAAGTTTTCATTAAAGTGCTTTATGTGAAAGATTCATTTTTCATTTTATGAAAGGAAGAACATCATTCTAGTTTACTCAAGCAAAAATATTGCATTAATAACATTATTGAGAAGCTAGAATTGAATTATCATAGGCATGGAAATGAAATGAAACTTCTTTTTTTGTTAAGGGAAGATTAAGTGCATTTAGGAGATTTATTAGTGAAATATTTCATTCTTCGATTGTTGCATTGATTGTGTGTTCTCTATCTCTCAATTAGTGTTAACTTTCATTGAAGACAAAGATCTCTTTTCTCATATAGATGTGTATAGGAGTTTTGTCAGATGACAACGATAGGGCCTTGTAATTGAAACCTAATTCAAGATCAACCGTTAAAATTTATTGAATTAACCTAAGGAAGCATTGAAACTTAACTCTCACATTTAGTGGTATAGGCTAGAGATTTGTTTCAGCGTCTTTAAACCTAGGATTCGTTGTTCACTTTGGCATTAGACAGTGCTAGTACAGGCTTGTTCTCCTCGTACCATCGAGTATATAATGGGAGACCCCTTTAGGATGCAATCCTTTATCCATAGGAAGTTGATTCAGCCGCCTTGCAAACATGATACACTGAACACAGCATTTGGGGAGATTATCGGCCCGTACTTCTCGGTTCGCTGGGAGGCATTCTACAGTTCACGATTGCTTGGTAATCCTTTTTACCTAGATCATCCAAATTAGTCATGTTGGTCTTTTTGACTCTTTAAATTTAAAAAATGATCAAGCACTTGTCCTTTTGAGTTCGTTAAATCTAAAAGTGACTAGAGTCGCCTTTCGTCCTTTTCTCGACTCCTAAAACATGAAAAGGCAAAGTTTTGTTTCAGTGTCTTAAAATTAACTACCCACAAAATATTCCTGGTTAAAGTTATCTTCCTTAGTGTTTCTTTAGGGTTGATTCCAATGGAAACATTCCCAGATTCTATCAGTCAAGGATTCCTTAGATGGGAATCCTGGTCCTTTTCCTTCTTTTGAAAATGTTGATGCTCCTTATATGGCAACGTTGTCCCTCCCTGGGTTAACCATTGGATTACCTGTTTAGTTATTTTTGACCTCAGTGGTCTCGAGTGTCCCGACTCTTGTCCAAATGTCTCCTTCATTCGAATCACATCTCGATGATTCTAAGGTTGACCCCTCACTTTCTTCCCCCATTTCTTCCTCTTCCTCTTCCACTTCACCTGGTGAAATTTTGAAATCCAATAACCAGGAGGCTATGAAGAAGAAGAAGAAGTTAGATAAGCGAGAGGCCAACCATGTAGCTATTACTCAAAATGAACCTCTTCTCGACAAACCTTATGATCCTACACGGAAGGTCAAATTCCCTTGCAGGCTATGTAAGGGAGACCATCTCCTTTGAGACTATCCTGGAATTCCTAGAGTCTTAGAGGCATAGTCTCAAAATTTGGATCGACTATCCCCATCGACCTCTGGAGATCATTTCGATGTTGCATCCTAAGTTAGTGATGGTAAGAAGAAAGGGAAGGTCAAATTCCCTTGCGGGCTATGTAAGGGATACCATCTCCTTTGAGAGTATCCTGTCATTCCTAGAGTCTTATAGGCATGGTCTCAAAATTTGGATCGACTATCCCCATCGACCTCTAGAGATCATGTCAATGTTGCATCCTCGGTTAGTGATGGTAAGAAGAAAGGGAAGATTATATTCCCTTGTACGTAATGTGAAGGAGAACATCTTCCTCACCTTTGTCCTCTTATGGATAAAGCTTCCAAAGTTCTGGAAAACCTTGTGGCTCCTCAACCCCAGTGTCCTGTTGGTTATCGGAGGCTTTCTTCTAACCCTCTCCCAGTTGGTAAATATATTGACTTAGATTCATCTCTTACCTGTCTTTCTCTTCCTGAGCGAGACTCTCTTGTGTTTGTTCCCGACCAACCATTGGTCGAAAAGAGTGTCGACTTGTCTCCGCCTTCAGTTGATCACTTTGTTCCAAAAGAGAGTGGTGATCATACTGCTCATGTTCTTCTCATCTCCTCGGATTCTCATGAATCAAAGAGTGACCTTCCCATCCCAATTGTTTAGGAGAGTCCTTCTTCTATTCCTACAGAGCATGGGGACAATCATATGATACTGCCACCAAATATTTCTATCGTCTCTTTCAATTGGGTTCCATTGACTACTTTCCACCTCCCATCTTATGTGCCTTTCTAGATCATAGTACAAGGTAGATCAGTTAGCATCATGTCTTCTACTACTTGGCAAGCTTTGGGCTCCCCACAACTTATGCCTATCGCCCATAATTTGTTGGCTTTCAACAGAGGAACCAATCGACCTTTAGGGATCCTTCCGAAGTTCCCTATGAGGAAAGACCATCTATATAGACGTGATGGTAGTCCAAGGTCCGTTAGATTCCAAGATTCTCCTTGGACATGACTATGTTTATGTCATGGGACCTCTTGTTTCTTCACTTTTCCATGTGGTTTGTTTTCCTCCCGAAGGGAGAATTGTGAATATTGATCAACCGTCATTCATTAGTCACCAGGCACCTCCTCTGCAACCATCGTCCCCTCTCAGATTTTGTTCTCAAGCAATACCTTCCCTGCCATAGGTCAATTATGTGGCTACCCATTCCATCTCCACATCTACTGATGATCACACAGATGGTATAGTAAATTATGTACTGGGGGCATTAGGACTCGATCTGTCTTTGGTACCAAATGACATATATTCCTCTCGGAGCGTGGTCCTTCCGTCTAGTTAAGACCTCTTGGGAGCCATGTTCTCGTATGGTCCATGAACAAGACTCTAAGGATAGTTTCTTCCTATATCAACTTCATTAAAAAATGAAACAACAGATGAGGATAGTTCTTTTACTATGTCAACCTTATTAAAAAATGAAGCACCTCCCTTTTCCAAATCAAGTCTTTGATTAAGATCTCATCAAATCTCAGTCGAGTCTTTCCAAGATCTTGAAAGTGAACCTTCATTCCATCCACCTAGTTGATTGAAATAAAGCTTGGGGGGCATGTACCTTGTTTGAGTCATTATGTTGGGGGCATGCAAACTTGTAGCAAGCATAGTTTTTCATTTCAATATTATGTAAACATGAAACCAAATCCAAGCAAAGTTCTCCATGTCAAGCTTGTGTAAACATGAACCCATGCCTGATTTACATCTCGTGATTGTCGTTTTTATCAAATAATTTCTGCTAGATGAGCCTTGGTTGTTTCATTCCATCGCCACCATCTCTTTGGCCGATCATATGCTTTCACTTGGTCTTTTTTCCTTTCTTGAGGAACCACAGCGATAAGTGGTTTTATTAGCTAGCCTCTTGACCATTACATGATTTGAGTAGTTCCTCCGTTGCAGGAACCGATTGCTACCCTTTAAACCACTCATTCCTCTAGGCCGAGTCACATTTCAGCTCTTTTCTCCACTCGTAAAACTCATATGAAAAGATCGTCGAGTATTTTTCCCTTTTGACTCGTAAAAGAGAATAAAATGGAGGTTCTCTTTCGGCTCTTTTCCAACCCTTTAAAAGCGAAAATATGATCGAGCCCTTGTCATTTTGAACTCATTAACAGATGAAAAACATTGTGTGCCCAGTATAAGTTTACCCCTTTTCAGGATGAGAGGCACTATTTACGAAAAAGGTACTCCTTGATTGAAATGATCAAGTGGTTCTCTCAATTATTCTTTTCTACCTTTTCAAGTTCGAGAGACACAAACGTACAAAAAGGGACCATGTGTATTTTTCTTTTACGTGTCTTTTTCAAACTCTTTAAACATGAAAAGGATGTCGAGATACACCTTTGTTGGACTTGTTAAACTATTAAACGACATCGAATTCATCAACGTGATGAACACGAGCTTCTCCTTCCTAGGGATCATTAAACTTACTAGGTCAGATTTGTCTAAAGGATGAAGTTACAGTGCAAGCATATGCTATCCCTTTCAAGCTTGAGATTAAAAAATAATTGGGGTACTTGCCAGAAATGGTGGGGGAAAATTTGGAAATCTATCGAGTCGTGTCGGAAGCTTACTCTTGAACATGACACTCTTTGCTTCGTGTTGGGGTGGGACATCCTCCTTTGCATCGTTGACCTTCCTATGTTGGGCTGTTCACTTTTTCCTTCCATTTGATCTCTACCACGTCATCATGACCACCGATCATATGGATCCAAAAACTGCCAAACATCCAGTTGTGTTGCTGATATGTTCAAGGGTTGTCCTTTTGTAGTTAAACTTACCTCTGATTCTCTGTATCATCCAAAATCATTTTCCATCCTCTCGTCTCGTGTCGATGATGTGGGATTCATTATGGCCCTCCTTCGACAAGATCACTTTATGTCGACTTCAACTCATTATTGGGAAGTTGGCTGAGAGACTCCTTTCCAATACCTTACAGCTTGCATGCCCTAATGGCCATTTCTTCGCACTTAATGACAAGTTCACATCATTGGCTTTCAATTGAGTGATTTCACAGGTGTTCGACTTCAGTTCCTGTATTCACATTCAGTGGATTGTGCTGATAGTACCTTGAGGACCATTGTCATTATTGGTGGTTTCTCTCACGCTTACATCATTGACTAGTAATCAAGCAACTTTCTAGTATGTTTGACATCAACACATCTATTCGCATGCTAGGATCTGTACTATTATCACCCTAATTTTTTTTTTTTAATTTGGAAAGTTTGCCTTGTTTCTAGTCATGGTCTTATAATAAGTTTTGAGTCATCGCATGCTTAAAGGGATAAGTGATAGGATTAGAGTCCCAATAGTGTCATTCTCATTTCCAAACCCTTCTTCTAGTCATGGTGTTAAAGGGTCTCTAGGTCATTTCATGCTTAAAGGGTTAGGTCATAGGGTTAAAAATCTTTAAGGTCATATTTCATTTCCAAAGAAAGTTTGACAACCTTATTCCATGTCTTAGAGGTCTCACCTTATGTTTAGAAGTCATATCTCAAGTCATTTTGAAAAAACTGTGTTGAAAAAGGAGCATACACAGGAATCCACCATTTCACAGCGCAAAGCCCTGAAATTACACTACGTGCACTACGAAATCAAGGATTTGTAGCCATGCGCTATGAAACTGCTATAAGTGTAGTTTTGGTGTTTTGATCACTCTTCAAAGGAAAGAAGTGGATATTTTTGGAGAATGATGCTGTTGGAGAACGTGATGAGGTCACTTGTGAATTTTTAAAGCTCAAGTAGGGGAAAAACTCAAAGAATAAAGGAGATATGTAAAGAAACAAAGTTTTGCGCCACAAAAACAATAGTTTATTTTGTAGCACATCAAGATTGACCTTCTTCATGCACCTTCAAGGAGTTTAATTTTTGCACAAGTCTAAGAGAAAGGTTCCAAGGATGACAGAATATATGTCACATGTCTTAAAGGGTCATTTTTTTAGTAGAAGGATTTGAAGACAAGCATAAGGATGAAACCCAAAAAAGGAGGAACTCTGTCACCTTGTTTTTAGCAGTAAACTTCCAAGGCGATTCCTGAGCCAATGAAAACTCATTTATGAAAAGTGAAAGAATTTTTTATTTATAACATACCGGAATACAAAAATCTCTTTCAGTTTCTTAAACTTTAGTATGAGGTGGGAGAAATTCATGGTTTAACTTGCGCTACGAAACTGCTGAGAGGAACTCTATTTTCTGGTTTTAGCAGTCTTTTTAAAGATCAGTTTCTAGCCACATGAAAACGTGTTTTGGAATTATGAAGGAGGTTTCTATTCATAAAATCTATAGATACAATAACCTATCTCATGTTTTTCAGAAGTGTCACCAGTTGGGAGATAATAGGCTTTCTTTAAAGTCATAATTGCAAGAAACAGGTTCCTGGTTTTCAAGACAGATAAGGGATGAGTCAACAGAATCTAACAACAAGGTTAAAGGCTTCATCAAACTTGAACTCATGGAGTTATAGGTGTCAAAGAGAATTTTTAATTCCTAGATAAGGTTGTTTTATCATAATAAGGAGTTGTACTCCTAATTGTATTAGGACTCTAAGACAATCAGTTAACTATTACTTGTAATTAATAGTCTGTTTTATGGTTAGAATAGTTGTCAATCATAGAAATTCGAATTCTCTTGATGAAGGATGGGAGAATCCTTATTGTGAAAGACATATATGAAGAAAGAGGTCCAATTAGGAAGGGATTGGAAAATGTTATAGAAAAAGACTACTTTTGTAAATGTTGTGCAGGGACTGATATATACAGAAGCAGTCTGACTTTTCTGAATCTGAGATTCTTAGTGTACTTCAGTAAGCTTTATCTTTTATCTTTGATATTTTTTACTTCCATATTCTTAATTCTTATTACTCAAAATTCATGGAGGAACATGCTCTGACTTCCTTTAAGTGTTAAATTGTTATTGGGTCCTATCTTTAGATGTTTTTCTTCAATGTTTTAATACTTATTACTCAGAATTCATTGTTACTCATGCTCTGACTTCCTTTAAGTATTAAACTTTGATGAATCACTTTAAATACTTTACTTTTGAATACCTTGATGTATCATTACTTAGAATTCACGCCCACATGCTCTGACTCCTATGAACTTCAAGTTATTGAGACATTCCTGAATGTGTAACTCTTTCATTGAAGTATATACAAGCCTCAGTTTTATAAGAAGAGCTATTTCTTATCTTTATCTCTATCACTGACTCTATAGCCCAATGGTAGCAAGTCTCCATCTTTCAACCTATAAACATATAAAATCACAAATCATAGAGTTAGCCATCTATCTATATCTTTAATCAATATCATTAACCTTTGAGAAAGCCTTCCCAGGCTGAGGAGGCTAAGCCTCAGCCAAAAGATTGGTTTGAAATAGTTACTCAAAGTCTTGTTAATTAGCAGCCTATCAGGTTCGGGTTTTGTGATAACATTTTGGTGCATCTGCCAGGAGTCTGAAGATTACTCATTCCCGAAATCAAGAAATTGAACTTCTATAGGTAGTAGGAGCTCAGGAATCTTTTTGAGGTTGCAAAACTACCTTGGCGACTCCATTGTTGAATAATTCAAATTTCATAGATTTATGGTGATTCTACTGAACTTATGAATAACTCAAATGCTGCCATTCTTGTTTCAAGGTATGCATTATAAATTTTTCAGAAATTCATGGTTTCCAAAATCATTTTCCCAAGGATACATATTTTTTAAGGAATGGTCCAAAATTCAACGGAGAATATTTCAGTTTAACTTTGAAGCATATATCATATTTCTGTGATTTTACCGAGCTTCTTAGATTCAAACATGAGGATGTTTGCATTATGTTGTTCTATGATTCATTTCAAGGGAAATGTAAACAATGGATTGAAAGCTTTCCTGTCAAATCTATTAAGTCATTTGCAAACTTTTGGCTTATGTTTTTGGAGGAATAGATAGACAGAACAAATTTGGTGGCAAACTCTCCTTCAATTCAAAGTTTCAAACAATGGAATGATGATCATATTAATGAAGAAATATATGAAAATTTTTCTTTGTCCTTCTCTTCTTATCTAAAATCATTTGAGTGCAAGACAGAAGATAAGATGAAATTTTTGGATAAAGTTGCTAAGAACATTGAGAAAGACATTGAAGGTTTACAAGGTCAAATTCAATCATATAGTCTTCATGATCATGATCATACTTTTCAAAAGCTTTCTATGGTAGAATACAAAGAGACGGTGTTTCTTCCTTTCTCTTTTGAGATTGAGGAAGAATACATTATTTTTGAAAATCAATTTGAGGAGCAGTTTTAGAGCACACAGCTAAAACCTTATGTAGATGATCAAAGTATTGGTGAGTCGTCCAAAGCTATGGAATATCACAAGAAACATCAAGTTGATCATGTATTCTGGGATCCTATAGCTAAATACATGGAAGAGTTTTACTCTCCAGTGTTTCAGTTTTTCTATGAAGATCAAAGGCAATTTCAGTGGCAGTGGTCATCACAATATCATAGCTACTTTGAACTCTGATGCAGTCAAAAAACTCAAATATCAAATAAAATAAATGATTGGTTACATTGGAAATTTCACATTGATTGAGCTGAAAGAAGTTTACAATTGATGGGGTGGGTAGGTAGGAAAATGCAAATAATCTCAAGGTTGACTAAGTAATTCTTACTAGGTACAATTTGAAGTAGATTGGGCAGAATTTCAGATTTTTTATTCTTAAAGGAATGGGTTGTAGCACTGGAGCTACTAGTTCTTAGCATACCACAGGGGGCATACTATCCCTAGTGGAACCACTGTTATCACCCTAATTTTTTTTTTAAACTTTGGAAAGTTTGCCTTGTTTCTTGTCATGGTCTTATAATAAGTTTTGAGTCATCGCATGCTTAAAAGGATAAGTGATAGGATTAGAGTCTCAATAGTGTCATTCATTTCCAAACCCTTCTTCTAGTCATGGTGTTACAGGGTCTTTAGGTCATTTCATGCTTAGAGGGTTAGGTCATAGGGTTAAAAGTCTTTAAGGTCATATTTCATTTCCAAAGAAAGTTTGACAACCTTATTCCATGTCTTAGAAGTCTCACCTTGTGTTTAGAAGTCATATCTCAAGTCATTTTGAAAGAACTGTGTTGAAAAAAGAACATACACAGGAATCCACCATTTTGTAGCGCAAAGCCCTAAAATTACACTATGTGCATTACAAAATCGGGGATTCGTAGCCACGCGCTACGAAACTATTGTAGGTGCAGTTTTGGTGTTTTGATCACTCTTCAAAGGAAAGAAGCAACTATTTTTGGAGAATGATGCTGCTAGTGAACGTGAGGAGGTCACTTATGAATGTTTAAAGCTCAAGTAAGGGAAAAACTCAAAGAATAAAGGAGATATGTAAAAAACAAAGTTTTGAACTACAAAAACAACAGTTTATTTCATAGCACATCTAGATTGACCTTCTTCATGCACCTTCAAGGAGTTTAATTTTCTGCAAAAGTGTAAGAGAAAGGTTCCAAGGATGATAGAATATATTTCACATGTCTTAAAGGGTCACTTTGTTAGCAGAAGGATTCGAAGACAAGCATAAGGATGAAACCCTAAAAAGGAGGAACTCTGTCTCCTTGTTTTTAGCAGTCAACTTCCAAGGGGATTCCTGAGCAAGTGAAAACTCATTTCTGAAAATTGAAAGAGGTTTTTATTCCTAACATAATGAAATACAAAAAACTCTTTAATTTTCTTCAAATTCAGTATGAGGTGGGAGAAATTGATGGTATAAGTTGCGCTACAAAACTGCTGAGAGGAACTCTGTTTTCTAATTTTAGCAGTCTTTTTAAAGATCAGTTTATGGCCACATGCAAAAGTGTTTTGGAATTATGAAGGAGTTTTCTATTCATAACATCTCCAGCTACAATAACCTATCTCACTTTTTTCAGAAGTGTCACCAGTTGGGAGATACTAGGCTTTCTTTAAAGTCATAATTGCAAGAAACAAGTTCTTGGTTTTCAGGACAGATAAGGGATGAGTCAATAGAATCTAACAACAAGGTTAAAGGCTTCATCAAATTAGAATTCATGGAGTTATAGGTGTAAAATATAATGTTTAATTCCTAGATAAGGTTTTTTATCATAATAAGGAGTTGTACTCCTAATTGTATTAGGACTCTAAGACAATCAGTTAACTGTTACTTGTAATTAATAGTGTGTTTTATGGTTAGAATAGGTGTCAATCATAGAAATTTTAATTCTCTTGATGAAGGATGGGGGAATCCTTATTGTAAAAGCTATATATGAAGCAAGAGGTTGAATTAGGAAGGGGTTGGAAAATGTTATAGATAAAGACTACTTTTGTAAATGTTGTGCAGGGACTGATATATACAGAAGTAGTTTGACTTTTCTGAATCTGAGATTCTTAGTGTACTTTAGTGAGCTTTATATTTTATCTTTGATATTTTTTACTTCCATAGTCTTAATGATTATTACTCAGAATTCATGAAGGAATATGCTCTAACTTCCTTTAAGTGTTAAACTATGGTGAATTGAGTTCTTGGGTCCTATCTTTGGATGTTTTTCTTCAATGTTTTAATACTTATTACTTAGAATTCATGGTTACTCATGCTCTGACTTCCTTTAAGTATTAAACTCCGATGAATCACTTTAAGTAATTTCCTTTTGAATACCTTGATGTATCATTACTCATAATTCATGCCCACATGCTCTGACTCCTATGAACATCAAGTTATTGAGACTCTCCTGAATGTGTTACTCTTTCATTGAAGTATATACAAGCCTTAGTTTTATAAGAAGAGCTATTTGTTATCTTTATCTCTGTGACTGACTCCATATCCCAATGGTAGAAAGTCTCCATCTTTCAACCTATAAACATATAAAATCACAAATCATAGAGTTAGCCATCTATCCATATCTTTAATCAATATCATTAACCTTGAGAGAGCCCTCTCAGGCTGAGGAGGCTAAGCCTCAGCCAAAAGATTGGTTTGAAATAGTTACTCAAAGTCTTCCTGACTAGTAGCCTATTAGGGTCGGGTTTTGTGATAACATGTACTTTGTGTTGGCATTATGGTTCTTGTATGATTATATGTTTCAGATGTTGTACTTGATGGCAACACCCATTCATTTTGATAAAAATAAAGAAGTACGCAGGAGAACAGTTCAGGAGGTGCGTACCCGCAGTCATGCCATGCAGGGACCGCGTCCAAATACGCGGATTACCCATCCATGAGGTGCGTACCCCAGTGCACACATTCCAAGGCAGTTAAGCGCCCACACGTGGGGTTT
>APFE031702430.1:0-12223 GCA_000404065.3 Pinus taeda
CTTACTTAAGGTTCAAAAAAATTATGTGAAGCTGATATAAACCCTAACCTAACCCTAAAACATAAAGTAAGAATTGAATTTTGGTTTTAGGGAGAAATCTAATTCCTACTATATGTTTTGGGCATATGAGTTCAACCAAAGACCCCTTGCGAGGATGTAAGAAACTCTAGGTTTGTTTATAGACAATGACAATCAAAAGAACCTTTTTTCTCATCCTCTAGTTGAAAAAACTTCAACGCCCTACTTTGGCAAATCGAAATCCTTATGGTATTGCATGGTTCAAGTAAGTAAGACACTCTACCTTTGTGTGAATCAAATGTTATGTTACTTTTGTTGTCGAGCCATCAATGAATTGTGTGGATTGTGACCCCTCACCAACTGAGTATTATGGCCTACTCCTTGATAATCTTACTAGTATTCTAAGAACACATTTTATTATGGTTTATAAAAGCTCAATATGTAATATAAAAAAAGATGACATCATATTGAAATCGACTCTTTGGTTAGTTCAGATTCGTCTACTAAACTGGAACTTTCAAGAAGAACCATTTTTAATCAGGTTAATTTGTATAAGTCTATGGTGCTTTGTGATTTGAAAAGTGAAAGTAGACAATGTCATCAATCTTCCTAAAGCTACAGAATCTCTCCTATATCCACAAGTAGATGTTTTTAAAGAATCTAAGGGGCTTTCACGTGTTGACCACTCAAGTGTCAAACACCCCATGAGTAGAGTACATTTCAAAGTTTTCCATCATTTTCAGATTAGTCAGAATTTTCAGACTTCATCATTATCATGCAACTTCTAGTTGTCATGTTGTGATACAAAATTTGCATCCCTCCAAGGAAGATGTAAAAAAATATCTTAGTATGATGAATATAAAGGCATGTAACACATCTAGGTAGCTTAATATTTTTTGCTAGAGAGTTTTCACTCTAGGGATTTTCTTTCCTTAGCTAGTTATGTGTATTTCTTGACACTAAATAATTGGTTAATTTTTTCTCCCACACATACCCCAATGCTAGAGTGAGCTTTGATGTTAAATTATTAGGTGAGTCCTAGTGTATAGATTCAATGTAAAATGCCATACTTGATCATGTCTAAAGTTTTGTAAAATTTGGTTATGTCTAGAGGTCAATTTTTAATTGTCGAAATTTCCCTTTCAAATGGAATTTTAATGTAATATTTGATGTAAAGATGTAAAAAAGCAATCTCTATCGAAGTTGTAGGGGGCATGGGTACTTAAAATTATACCTCAACACCTCAAATTCCATCTAGACACAATTTGAGGGTGGAAAAATATGTTTAAACCCCTCTAGAGTCATACCTTTTATTTTCCAACAAAAAATGGAAAAATAATTAGCCGGAAATTGCCGAGAAAAAAAAATGAGAGAAAAAAAATTATCTCCATGTGAAAATAATTAAAAATGTATGAGGACTTTCTTGAGAAAGGAATCAAGTAAACATTTGTGGAATCTCCACAAATCAAGCAAGGAAAAGTTCCACAAGAAATTTGTTGCTCCAGAAAAGGAATTAATTTCCAAGAAAAATCGATTTTTTAATTTGATGGTCCAAGTTGGTTAAGTTGAATGAGAAATTTTCGAGGAAGAAATTTAGAAAAAAATATTTTTTGGACTGAGATAAAAGTTTTGGTTAATCCAACACCATCTTCAAGGGAAATCGAACTCCATTCTCAAGATCGATGTGGGCAATCAAGGGATGAGATTAATTGGCCATGGATCAAGCCTTCAATTAGTCGTTTTCTTCTAGGATCAAGTCAAATTTGTACAATTCGTTGGACCTGGTCATTTTCACTTGGAGAGGTATCTAGATCTCTCACTTTTTCTATAAATTGAGCTCAAATCTTCCCATTATAACACAATCATAAATTCAGCTCTTGGCTACTAAAGCTTTACTACAATCTTGTATTAGAAATTAGTCTTTGGGGGTCATTTCATGGTGGTGTTCCTCTTATATCTTCTATGGTAAATTCTTTATGAATTTTGTTCTTAATTCTCTACTAGTTTTAAATTTAAATTATTGCTATTTCACTAGCCAGATTATGGATTTACTATTTGGACAGGTATCTTGCATTAGTCTTTGAGTTTAGAGAAGCATCTTTTAATTAATTTATCTAGTATGTATCTCTAGATATTTTGTTTCATTATGTTATCTAATTCCTTGTTATCTAACAATTTTATCTCAAGTGTGTAGAGATCATTCTATTATTCAGATCTTGGGCATTAGGGGACGTCTTTGGTTGGACTAACCAACTTCAAGACATATAAGTGAAAAGCCTACTTTGGTTGCTATCAAAGACTTATCTAACAAATTTTTCAATGGTTTCTTAGCCATTTCTTGTGAAAAAAATATTTGTCTCATCTATTTGTCTCAACTATTGTGTTATTACTGAATAAATCTGACTATTTAAAGCTTTTATTTAATACCCAAGAGCAAAGTTGTACTCACACTCTTTGGGTAAATTAATTTGTGAGTTTTTACTAACCCTTATTGTGTATAAATCTCATTTTTTTGTACATACTTAATTCTTATGTTGCATATCTAAGCTTCTCTCTAGTGATCTACGCACATCTTTAAGGAGACATGTGGATCTAAACATTTCAAAGCTATTTTAAAGGGGTCATTTTGGAGGCTAACGAATAAATTGAATTACCTTTTTGAAATACCTCCAAACCTCTATTCGTTGATCACAACCCTCATAAAAATTTCTTGCAGATTTTCCTCTTAAATAATTGGATGACTAGGGTTTCTAGCTGAACAAATTATTTTCTGGGAGTCTTCTTCCTCTTCCTAGCATATCAATTTTTTTTGGGGAAATCGATTCAATTTGAGAGGTTGTTTTCCCTTCTTCTTTTTTCCCCTTGGAAAAATCGTAATTTTATTCAAAAAGAGAAAAATTACATGTTGCAGATGCTAATGAGCATATGCAGTAATAATAGGTTCTGATTTCTTAGAATCCATAAAAAACTAATCTATTATTTATGACCTTTCTTCTTTTGCACTTTTCGCCAACCACTAGTGTTGGGAGTGGAATTTATAATAGACATTTGATTCTCATTAGTATTAGTTAAATATTCTTTGTCAGAATCTGATCCCTCTGAACCATGGATTCGTTTTTTGCCACTAACTTCTTTCCCTATTGTGTGCTTCTCATTATTCCACGTAGGGTTGTTGGGACGATGTGTTAATGCAGAGTTATGCTCGATGTTACCTTATGTGGATTGATTTATATAGTCTGCACATTATTGTCTATGGTATTTTCTGTTGTCTCAACTTCTTCTACTGTTGCAACTTGAGGTTCTGTGCATTGCCAACCTTTTGGTTTTTGTGAATTTTTATTGTTTCTTCTGGTGTCTTTTTTAGTTTGTGGGCAGGCACTATGAAGGTGATCTATTTGTTGACATCCAAGCCAACGAAATGTCATATTTTCATAATCTAATGGTTGTGTCTATTGTATATTGTTATGGATCAAAATAATTCTATCAGGTAAGATCTACTTCAACACAAATTTTGGCGAAGGTGAATATACCTCTTGAGACTCTATCTACATCTATCTTGAGAAATTTTCCCAACAAATTCCCCAGTCTTTCTAATACTTTGTGATACCAGAAATGTAGTGGGAGGTTGTGTATCCTGACCCAAACAGGAATTTTAGAAACCACCTTAGTGGTGGAATCAAAACCTGGGAACCAAGGGATCATGAAAATTCCCGTGTTGCCCCATAACCATGGTCCCTCATTGAGGGCTTACTTATCCTTGATTGTTTTGAAATTGACAATAAAAAACCCCTTGGAACATAGATGAATATCACAATTCATTGTCCATGTGGAGAAGGTCCATTGGTGTAAATCATCTGATTTAGGCCAAAAACCCTTGAATCTACATATGACAGCTTTAGTATAGAATTATGCATAAAGCTCATTTACCTCAAGCAGATAGACTCTCAAGGCTAGTATCTGTGATTTTTGCTCCACAGTGTAGGGTCCAGGTAGTTCTGGTGGTGGTACTGGGGTTGTTCTCTCTTCTTGAATTAATATTTGAATCAATTTTTAAATAGCTACAAGCAATTTGAGATTTAAAAATTTTGAGGGGTTTACATCTTAAAGTTTATATCTCTTGGCCGCAAGTACAAAATCCATCACCTGAGGCTTGGAAGTTTCAGATTGATTTCTTTTGGAAGTTGTCTTTGTATCTTGAGCCTATGTGACAATTAATTTTGTGGAAGCCGCAAGAAATTCCATAATTTGAGCGAATACCCAATTTCAATTTGGAGGAATTATATATTTAACTCTATAATTTAATTTTGAAGTTTCTAATCCCTTGCGTATTTTCCTTGAGCTCTGATGTCAAATATTTTGAGTCGATTTTACCTTGGGGAAAGTCGATTCTTTTTTTTATAGATTTCTCTTATTTCAAAATTTGTACAATCATTTTAAATTTCTCGCATTTACACTTTGAGGAAGGGGTATTTAAATTCTATTTTGTAAGCCCTCCTTGAGGTTTAAAACCCTTTCTTTTATCTAAAGGGTTCTCTTTGTAATTTTAATAAAATCATATTTTTCTTAGGGAGAGCTTGGGGTCTCTCTCTCCCATGGTATCCCACCTCCTTATTTAAAAGGGAGGATTTCTTGTGGTGGTGACTATGTTCTTAGATGAGTTTTCATCTTTATCTTTAGATCTAATATCTAACTTCTTCTCTTGCTCTCTTGCTCTCATTAGAGTAGTTTCATTTTCATGTTCATTGCATTTTAGTCTAATCCCTTGAATTGTTTCACTTGCCTATTGTAGACCTAAACTTCGTTGCTAATTATTTGATCTAATTTCTACTTGATCAAATTTAAATTTTAGTAATTCTTGTCTTTATCTCACTTGTGTTTTAGGTTAAATTAGTATATTTATTAATTCACTAATTATCAATTTCATCTTCCATCACTTAAATAACTACTTCTGCTCTTAAATTCATATTTTCTCTTAAACGTTCTTAAAGGCATATTATAAGGGAAGTGACATTATATTCTAATCAATAATTTAGTTTCACATTAAGAGAATTTTCTATTAAGGCACTTGTTGTATTTCCAGAACGATTTGTTTAATTGAGTAATATTTATTTCTTCATTGAATCATTGTTGTAAGCTAATCTCTTTGTGATTTTGTGCTTTAAGTGTTTATCATAATCCTATCATAAGAGGATTAGTATTTCTCTCTTTGAAGCAACTTGTCCTAATTGTATCTCATTGAAGCATTGCACTCCATTTGAATCTCATTTGCATATTAGATCTAGATTTGCATATTTAAAATTTACCTCCAAGCATATGCTTCGTTGCTAGAAATTTTAGGACCAACTTCCCTAACTTTCATTCGATTTGATAAATTTGAGTTTGGAGAAAAGGTTCAAACATGTGACCTCGTATTTATCTTGTGGATGAGTCCTTGTAGGAACAAAGGCATGTGGGTTCTCAAGGAGGCTAGGTGGACATCATTAATGATGGAATAAGCACCTCCTTGGCCTATCCTTCTTTTAGTTTACATCAATCCTTAATAAATTTTGAGAAATTGAGGGGAAACTTCACCATAGATTAGGCATATAAATTAAAATCAACCAAGATGATTTGAATCGCACATAGTTTAATCTTGAATTCATTCATCTAACATTGCTTCATATTGCATTTTTTTATTTGTGAGCATCTCATTTTACTTATTTCATTATGTTACTTGCTCATTGTCCTTTGATATTGTTCTATCTTTTTTAGCATCTTGCAAGTTCTATCATGTTGCTCATATTCCAATATTGTGCTATCATCTTCTACTAACCTAGTCTTGCAACATTGCATATCATGTAACTTGAAGTTTCAATTTCTTATTTTGCAAGTATTGTATCTCTATTTGAGCATCGTTTATAAGGCACTGGTCTCTTACATTTTATCTTATTGAATGCCACATTGACTTATTTGAAACTATATTTTGATATATGCATTGCTCATTAATCACCATACTTGCTAATTGATCCTTAATTCAAGTTATATTGATGGTAATTTCCTTACCTTGTATCTCCTAGAATTTCTTGTCTTCAACAAGATTTCCCTTAATAATCATCCTTAGGGACCACCCCCCTTAGCTTGCTTAGGAGAGAGCTTAAACAAAGAGAGTTGGGAATAGATGAAAACCCCTTATCTGAGTGTTGTGCCTTATAAAATATAGCTTGTGGGGTTGAAATTTTTTCCTGCACTTAGGTGTACATCTTAGGCGACAACACTACCCATGTGGGCATTTCATCATTTTATTTTATTCCATGATCTACACAACTAACTTCCTTTTAAGGCTATTTTTATTGGGAATGCAAAAACTGAAAAGTAGATTGAGCAGTTACTTGAAGAATGTAAGATTTTCCCCAACTCTTCTCCTCATACAAATTATAGAGAATTATTAAAAAATTGGGAAACTAGAAGAAGCCTTGAATATCTTTGGCAGAATGATTGAAGTTGGCTTTAAACCAAATTTTATTGCTTATAATAAATGGTTTGGGGTTTTATGCAAAAAGGATAAATTGGAGGAAGCTCAAAAGCTCGTCCAAGCTATGGTGGAAAGAGGTAAAAAGGTTGATGTTGTGACATATGATGTATTAATAGAGGGGTTTGGCAATGAAGGGAGAGTTGAGGAGGCCAAAAATCATTTTTCTTGAGTTTTTGTGAAAGGGTTGTCTAACTGAGGATTCTCGAGACAAGACTTGGAGGGAAACCATAAGAAACAAATGTTCCTATTATGAATTTTTGTTTGATTTTGGTTTTTTTCACAGGTTCCCTTGCATGTTTGTTAGATCTATGTATTTTTCATGCATTTTATAAGTTACGATCTTTCAACTTGCAAAGGCCATAGAGATCTATTTTATAAAATATAGTCCTTTGCTAAAATTAACATTTTGTATCCGTTTGTTAGAATTTTGTTTGTGATCGCATATGTTTTAATTGTGGCTATGGGTGTTCCAACAACAATTACAAACACTTGTGGAAAACTTGAATTACACAATTGAACCTCACTATATCAGATGTGTAAAACCAAATAGTGTCCTCAGAATAGGGGTTTTTAAGAATTTCAATGCCTTACAACAACTACGTTGTGGTGTAAGTAAATTTTGGCACTTTTTGCTTTAGCTTAAGCTCAAATACATAGTATACATTAAAGGAAGATATATTTATGACCAACATCTTCTTGTCTATAAACTCTTCATTTTCATATTCTAGGGTGTCCTGGAGACAATTTGGACTAGTTGTGATGGATATACCACTAAACGAGCATTTGATGAATTCCTAAATTGTTTTGGCATTCTTTCCCTAGAAGTTTGGAGGGGTAGATTTTTGCATGCTATGTGCTTCCAAGTTAACGAAGTTCCTTCTCATAAAGTTCGATGTTGTGTTTGAAAAATGATAAACATTTTAGGCTTCACCCTTTGTTGTTATACCTTTTTAATTGGCTGCAACTATGATGAAAAAACTGCGTGACAAGGTTATCAAGTTTGTACAAGGTTTCCTAAGAGCTAGACAAATGGGTGAGTTAGATGCTTAAAGAATTGAAATATTGGGACAGGCAGCGAGACTCATCTAGCGCCAAGTTCACACAGATCTAGCTAAGAGAGAATTTTATTGCTTTCCCGGGATTCTATGTAAAAGAAAATTTAATCCATATGAAATTTATGAATTAAATAAAAGTGGTAAGTTATGATATTTTTTATATTTCTATCTTAGCTTAAATTTCTACTAAACTAAGAGATTCTCTTCTTGCATACTACTAGGGAAACTAGGGCATTAAAGGAAGCAAAGAACAAATTGGAGAAATGTATTGAAGAGATGACATGGCAACTAGGTGAGGGTAATATTTCTTCTTTACTTTTGTTAGCTTTTTTGGTTAGATTTCTCAGTTTCTCACAAGATCAAAGTTGTTTGGGTCATGTTGAGAAGTTTTTCTGGGGCTTAGATGTATGCATTATGTGGTACTCTTTGGCCCAAGTTTTATTGCTTTCCCAAGATTCTACGTAAAAGAAAATTTAATCCATATAAAGATTTATGAATTAAATAAAAGTGGTAAGTTATGATATTTTCTTATATTTCTATCTTAGCTTAAATTTCTACTAAAAGTTTCTTTCTTTTGGTGATAGTTATTTGAAGACACTTTAAATTTACTCTCTAATGATTGTGTCTAGGGATTCCGATCATCTCAATCTGGCTAAGGTATTTCTGGTGGGATGATCAGTAGGTTGGATGATGAGTAGGTCAAGGTCAACAAACATTTCAGTTTGTTTGCTGCAAGAGCATATTTGTATGAACATATCCTTTTATTTTTCCCATTTGGTAAGTCTAGTTTTTTGTGATATAGTAAGGCAAATTAGGGTTTTATTTCTAGCTAGGGTTATGTTATCAAACAACAGTAAACATAAATAATAGAATTATTTTATGAAAAAAATGAATATGAAATCTAATAATAAATATAATCCTTTAAATGAAAATAACATTGCTCTAGGGCTTACTGCCGGTATGTTGAGAATATATTCAACCAACAATATACCTTCCTCATCATATTAAATGGTTGTTATATAAATGATTTTGGATTTAAAATATTATCAATAAAATTGTTTAATTGTTACCATCTATATTAATAATATATATTAAATAATATTTATAACTTTTCATTTTAACATATTATTGTGATGTTTAGTACAAATATTTTAATATTTATAGTAAATTTCTAATATTTATTGTTATTAGTAATATTATATTTAATAATAATAAAATTAATATCACTATTTTATTATATTATTACTATACTAATCTTTAATTATAAGACAACTCGTTATATAATATTCTTTTTAAATTAATAATTGAGTGAACATATGTTTCATTAACAATCCTAAAGCCATAAACAAATATTATGTGTTTTACTTATATTAAACAAACATAATACTCTATATTTTTAATCATTCTATTCTTCCGAATTAATCGTGGAAACCAGAATTTTCGGGATTATAAAGCCTCCTCCATCTACGACTTGTCAAAGGATTGTCAAATTCATAAAACTTTTTACTTTAATTTACACATCTAAAACATCAGACGACTGAGAGAATTTCAGTTTAGGACAGTTCCCCACCTCACACCTTCCATGTTCCACACCTGGCAGCTCCCGTATCTCAGGGCAATCCCAAAGACATACGGATTTAAGCTCTGTAAGCTGCCCCAACCCTTCTATTGTCTCGATCTTTGCACATCCATCGACAGTCAATCGCTCCAATGATATCAAGGCCTCAGCACCTGAGATCTCCTCTATGTTTTCACACCCACTAAAGTGGAGAGATATAAGTTTTGGCAGACCACAGAGCCTTCCAATTTTCCTCAATTCCTTACAATTATGTAAGTAAAGACATCGAAGGTTAGGGCAAAAACCTTGAAGATTTGGGCAAATAGCTCCATGGAACGCGCATTTGTCCAATGTATTCAACTCTGTTTCTGCTTCTCCTTCAACCCTTCTAAATGGAAGCTCACGCAGTGGACACCCAAATACCCTTAACCATTCCAGACTGTTCATCATTTTTTGAGGTAAGTATTCTATCCCACAGCTATATATTTGCAAGGTAGTCAACTCAGTCAACAGTCCAAAGGAATCGGGCAAGCATTTCAACCCCGGGCAATCCTCTATCTTCAAATCTTCCAACTGAGTCAACAGTCCAAAGGAATCGGGCAAGCATTTCAACCCCGGGCAATCCTCTATCCTCAACATTGTCAACTGAGTCAACAGTCCAAAGGAATCGGGCAAGCATTTCAACCCAGGGCAATCCACTATCCACAAAAATCGCAACTGAGTCAACGGTCCCAAGGAATCGGGCAAGATGGTCAAATTTGAGCAACCTCGCAGACATAGGTATTGCAGTCCAGCAAGGTTCCCAAAAGAAGTTGGAAGCATCTGCAAACTGGAAGCATTTGTCAAATCTATTTTCTGGAGGTTTGCTAGGTTTCCCAGTGAATCAGGAAGCGATATCATTTCTGTACAGTTTCTTAACACAAAGAGTTCCAAGGAATGCACATCACATAGTTCTTCCGGCAAAGTTTTGAATGCTGCATGCCTTATGTCAATCTCTACCAAGTTCTTCAGCTGCATTATGGACTTGGGAAAGCGACAAAGCGGAGCGCAGATACACAGCTTTCGCAACTGGCGAGGCACCTGCAGTGTTTGTGTTTCAACTATCAGAAAAACGTGCGCGATGATTTTCACTTGGAAAATAAAGTGGAACGCTGAAGGAAAAAAAAAAAACATACCTGAGATTCACGTTCCCACAATCCTCTTAATTTATTTCCTTCCACTTCCAAAACTTTTAAATTCTCCATGGGAATACAGGAAGGTAGGGAAGAGTGTGTACACTTATACCAGCGGATCCACTGGATCTGTGGTGCTCGGGCCCTCATCAGTATCCGTTCCAAATAATCACCTTCAGCCGAGACAAATTGCAAATTCAAAATGCCACAAAAACGGAAATTATCTAAAAGACGCCTCAGATAGTTCCCAAACAACTCAGGACCCCATCTTCTGTACCATGACATCTCACTCATCAGCAAGCGAGTATTGTCTTCATTGAAATTGAGGGGACCATCCATCATAATTCCGCGAACTTCGATGTTTCCCTGTTCATTCATTAAAATTATACAAAGGTTTTTCTTTCTTTCTCAACAAACAAGCTAGAAACTTAAGTATTCATCTTTAAACAAAAGTTTGAATGATTGCAGCACTTACACATGAGGATCGCTCCAACAAATCATCAATGTTGTTGCGCGTCTGATGCCAAAAACGTCGAGGAGTCGCTTCCTCCGCAATATGTCTTCCCATATCTCGGATTTGATCATGCATTTTTATCTTATTTTCATGATCAAGTTCCAAGAGACACTTATTCTTTAGATTTAGAAGCTGCCCAACTGAACCACAGATTTTTATTACAGTATCTACGTCTTTTCCAGTGAAGAAGCAAGCAATATCTAAGAATATTTCTTGATCCTTTGAACTGAGCGAGTCATAACTGATTTTAAGTCGCTCATATATCTCCGTAGTAGGTAATATGTGGTTTAGTCGATTCAAAGTCTCTTGCCAGTAGCATCTGTCATCTTCACCAAACAGAAGCGCGCCAAAAACTTTCAAGGACAATGGCAAGCCATGGCAAGCTCTCAAAAAGCCATCTACCAGATCTGCGAATTCTGGTAGAGGATTTGGCTGATTGAAGGCATGATAGCAGAAGAGCTTTTGGGAGTGCTCTAAATCCAGCCCCTTTAGCTCGTAGACTGATGTCTCTGCGATTTCTGCTATTTTGAAGATTTTCTTGTCACGAGAGGTGATCAAAATCAAGCTGTTGGAGCTAAGAATATCTTTAATTGGGGAAAACGGTACCAGCTGTCGAGCATGATCTACATCATCTAAAATTATAAGAAAGTTATAAGACGAGGATAGATGCTTTAAAAGCTTCTCTATACCTTCATGAATGTTGTCTATTGGCAGGTCCAGTCCAGTCAACTCCTTCAGTAGTTTCCTCTGCAAAGAATGTAGAGAGCCATTGACATCGTTTTCTCCGACGTCATATAAAAAACACGATCTAATGTAACGCCATCTCCTCTCGCTGAAGTACTGTTTGGCCAGTGTTGTCTTTCCAACACCGCCTTGACCCACAATCCCCACAACGTTGCCCTTCTGCTGCTGCAGAACTTTGGTTTCAAATTCCTTCAACTTTTCCTCCAAACCTGTTGGATGTTTGGCCACAAATTTCAATGGTGTTTTGTCAACATGATTCCACACGCGCAGCACGACCGCTTCCAACAGTTCTCCCTCGTCCCTGAATATCAGAGAATAAAACAACTGGTAAAGGCACTTATATAAAATGTCGCATGCCTAACAATGCATACCTAGATCGGAGAAGAACTGAAGAGGGAGGGAGGTGGTCAGTTTGAGATTCTTACCCATTAAACTGCTTTAACTCGAAACCACTTATGTTTGCAGCAGTGCAGAGAGCTTCTCTCCACTTCTGAATAGTCTCTGAGTCGTATCGATTTTTTTCTTCGTGCTTCCGCAGGGCTTCAGCGTACCTTCCATCTTTCCCCGTCCTGCGTGTTGGAACTACTACACCTACATGCAGACTCTCAGTTAGAGCATGCAACTGCATGCAGACTCTTAGTTAGAGCATGC
>APFE031702431.1:0-13824 GCA_000404065.3 Pinus taeda
ACTAGGCTAGAGATCTAGATCATAGAAGATATACAAGTGGGTATGTGTTTAACCTATTTGGAGGAGCAATCAATTGCATGAGCAAGAGATAGTATGTAGTAGCACTTTCAACTACAAATGTTGAATACATGGTAGCCACTCATGCAATCAAGGAATTCGTTTGGTTGCAGATATTATGTTCAAGTATGGGGTTAGTACAATGAGCTATAAGGATAGATTGTGATAGCCAAAGTGAAATTTTATTGGAAAAGAACCATGCTTATCATTCAAAGACAAAGCACATTAATGTTTAGTATCACTTTTTGTGGGATATGGTTGAAGATTAAAATGTGTTGCTGGTAAAGGTGTTCAGTTTGAAGAATGTTGCAGATGCATGGACAAAGTCTATGAGCACTGGAAATTTTTCTTGGTGTAGAGAAATAATGGGCATTGCAGCCTTGGACCAATGACTAAGCGCTTTTGTGACCCCCCTGTGTAGAAAGAAAACAACAAGTGGGAGAACGTTGGGTGCGTGTTATATTCTTTCCACGCATCATGGGGTTTAGGGCAGTGCCCCATATTTTATTTTATTTTATGTGTACCCAATAATAGTTGGGAAAACCCAAGGATGGGGGGCATACCCAAAGATGGTGGGCGGACCTAACCATGGTTTTGTGCATGGGGTTTGAACATGGTTTTGGGCATGATGGTTTTCTGCCCATGGTATTTTTTAAATCCGGTCAAGGGAACTATGATTATTTTCTAATCTAGGGTTAATTAATTGGGCTTTATGAATGCTTCGACGTGTATGTAGATGTATTGTAACATTAAAAGGAACATAATGAAAAATCAATCTAGTAGCCTAGGTTTTGGAATCTAGGGAAAAACCTATGTGTATATTTGTTTTATGTTCTCACTATTGTGTGTGTATATATATCTTTAAGATTCATTTACAGGTATTTTTTATACATGGTTGAAACCTACATTGGCAAGGTGATCTAGGTGGATATTGGTGGCCACCTGCCTATTCCACCTAGCCCCCCTAGTCAGTTTCATCTGTTTCCTTGTTCATTTTAGTATTTACTATTTTTAGTAGTTTTTCGGGTCCTAAAATTTCAAAGCAGTTTTGACCCCCTAAACGACTTTTTTTTGGGGTTCGCAGTAGGCTTGCAGCCATAAGAAGGGGCTTGCTACGAAACCTGTAGACTTAATCGAAGAGACGTTTCCAAAAAGGTATCGTACCTCCCAAACAAAGATAATATGACCAAGTTACGACTCTAGGAAGTTGGCTGCCCAACTAACCCCAACGGGGCCCACAAACTCTTGGTGTTACATCTCCTAGGGTTAGGGTTTTGGTTGTTTAGGTCTTTCTCATGTTTTCCAATAATAAATAGGCCCTTGAGCTTCATTGTAACTCAGTTTAGAGGCATCTAGTCGCCACATCTCTTCTTAGAGATAAGTTATCATCGTCTGAGCTATCATATTTCCATTATGTTTGTAAGCATAGTTCAATATTTTTCTATTAATGCAATGAAGCGTTTTTTTGCTGGCTGCATCTCTGTGTTTATGATTATATTTGTAAGTTGTTGCATTCATGTTTAAGTTCATATCACAAGGAGCTTAACTCTTCCTTTAGATTAGCATTTTATTCAAAATGGGTGCCTATAATGATCAAATGATCCTCTCTCTAATATAGAATTCTCATTGAGGGTAATCCCAAGGAAATGTTGGTTAACACTTCCTCTAGAATACTATTCTCATCAAAGAATGACCTGAGGAGGGATAGTTGATCCTCTATGAAGCACATAATTGTCATCAAGGGTGAGACTAGGTAAGGGTAATATAAAAATTCCTACAAAATAGTATTTTAGCCATACGATGTCTAGAGAAGGATAAACCAATCCTTTCTCCACCATAGAATTCATATCAGAGAGGATTTGAGGGAGGGGTCATGTGATTCTTCCTCCATAAATATTTTCATGAAAGGGGAATCCCTAGGAATAGTTGAACAAACCTTCCACCAACATAAAATTTTCATGGATGGGTAGCACATAAAAGGTCCTGCCTATCCTTCCATTCAATGATGGTATTCTTGTCTCATAGTATCCATTGGAAGGGTTGATAGAACATTCCTTGAGCATATTATTCCCATCAAATGGGATTCTAGGAGAGGGCTAAATGACCTTTCCTCCAATAAAAAAGTATTAGAGAAGTAAACTATGGAAGTATTATATGACCCTTCATTTCACATAGTATTTCACCTATTTTTTCTATTTTTTCATCTCTAAATTTTATTGAAATTTTCGTCCTTTCATTTTTCTTTTGCCATTACTATTTAGAAATTTCCTATATTTTTTCTCCAAATCCTTTTTTTTTTTTTTCATTTTTATTCTTGTTTATCAATTTCGTATTTTATTCCTAATAGAAACTGCATAGTCCACTTATTTTGTCTTTTTCCTCATCCAATCTTTTTAGGAATTTCCTTTCTCAAATTTTCTCTATTATTTTTTACCATTTTCCTCTTCTATTCCTCTTTGACAATGTTTTCTTCCAATATTGTTACCAAATTCTGAATTCACTTTTTTTTTTCTTATCATATCCTATAAAAAATTATATTCAATTCCTTTCTAACATTTTCCTATTTTCCTATTATTGTTTACCATTTTCCTCTTCTATTGATATTTGACATTCTGATGATGGGTTCTCGTGTGGACTTGAAATGCCTATTGAAATGATTGCTGTAGATGAAACTCTGAAAGCAAAATCTTCAAATTTTGACCAACATAGAAACTTCCAAACAATAATTGTTTCTTCCATTAATATTAGAAAATTTACTAATTGACTCCTTTTTCTTCTTTCATTCTTCTATAAAAATTCATTTTATTATTTTCAACAATTACCTCTTCCATTTTTTTTGCTCATTCTTGTTTTCATTTCCTCTTAAATAAAATATCTTCCTAAAATGATCTAATTGTTTAGATTGTTTCATTACCCATTTAAAAAAATAATTTTCCATATCCAATTTCATTAGTGTGCTCTCTTCTTGAGGACTCTCCCTTAGCGCCCTCTCTCCTAAGATGCTCTCCCTTAACGCGCTCTCTCCTAAGATGCTCTCCCTTAATGCACACTTTTTAGGTGTTCTCCCTCCAGGCAAATTCTCACATTAAAACGCACTACTTTATAATGCTCTCCTTTAAGATGCACTCCCTAAGGGATATTTAAAGGAAATATATTATTGAAGAAAATATTGTGCCAAAGGATGGATAAATCATGCCTTGTAAATGTGTGCAATATTTCAATATTTTTGTGATGTCTTTTAAGATATTATACACATCAAAATAAAAGTTTTCTGGTTGACTAGATATTTCTTTTAGTAATATTATTTATTGTACATTTTATAGCTATTTCTTTGACTTAAGATTTCCATATAATTCAAAATAAAAGTTCTCTAGTTGACTAGATATTTCTAGTAGTGATATTATTTATTGTACATTTTATAGTTATCTCTTTGACTTAAGATTTCCATGTTATTCTTTCTTAAGTGAAATCTAAATTACATTGTAAAGTGCTCATTAAATTTACATATTTGAGATTTTAATAAAAAATTTAGTGATTTCTCATGATATTTTAACTTTTAAACTTATAATAAAATACATGTTATTCAATTTTATTTAAATATTAATTTACGTACTTTTATAGTTACAATGTGGATACATTTATTTGATTTCATTTAAGTTTTAAATTACATAGGAA
This sequence comes from Pinus taeda, assembly GCA_000404065.3. NCBI lineage: Eukaryota > Viridiplantae > Streptophyta > Pinopsida > Pinales > Pinaceae > Pinus > Pinus taeda. The sequence continues at coordinate 3,733 of APFE031702431.1, forward strand.
AAAAAGTTAAATATTCAACCTTCAAAATAGTATTACATTTTGAAACTCTTACAACTCTATAAAAATCATGACATATTTTATTTTCAATAAAATATATACATTAAAAAACATCTATCTTTTACTCTATATTTTATCTCCTTTGATAAATATAAATAGAATTACAGCTTAGTTGTAATCAGTTAACATACCATACATATGACAAATTGTGAATTTCATTGTAATTGGATTTCAATTTTCAATGGTTAATCAGTCTTGAGGCCATTTCAATTTTATTTGGATAAGATATACTCCAGCTATCTTGGAATGGTCCATTGCTGAATCAATGGCCCACAAAGTTCTGCATAATTCAGAATTTGTTGACACTGAGAGAGGGTACGAAAACCTTAAGGACAAAAATGGCTTCAATCAATTTGCAACATAGCGAATGCTACTTCAATGATTGAATGAAATAGTTTGACTGAGTCCAGATACTTGTTGGACTTGTCACAGTCGAATACTTCATCTTCATGAAGTTTAACTGATTCTCAGTTTTTTCTTGCCAGGGGAATAACAACATCAAAGTCACTAACAGTCCATTCTGCGATTTTATCCTTGTCACGCACAAATATTTCAGTGCCAACATCAATCGAAGTCCATATTCTCTTTGCAGGTTCTGTCCCTGGATCCTGCAACACCACACCCATCAAGGCACTCATGAGTCAAATATGGGGTATTTAAGTTGCAGCCAGAAACAGAGGACGGCATTTAAATGGCTAATAACAGTGATTAACACTTAAAACCTACTGGTACAATAAATGAAGGAAATTACTTGATAGAAGTATAATCGGCTGGAGAGTACTCCAAGATCTAGTTCCCAGGTTCTAGGATCACCAATCCATCCTTCTCCAGGCGTGGAGGGATAACCATGGACTCCCCATTCTGGATGTGGCAATAACTGCATAATTTCCTGTGCCTGTGGATTACTGTATGGATCACAAACACCAGAAGGCTTCTCCAAATACCGTGCATTGCCTGGGGAGCAGTAATAGTGGTATGCAGTCTATGGGAAGGTATTTGTATCATTTCTATAGATCTTGTTGCCTTGGCCAGTGATGTGATAAGTGGGGCAATTAACAAGGGTGGTTGGGCTGCAAAAACTGGGAACATCTGGGTTAATGATCATCTCACTGTATATCAGTCTGTACATCCCCATCACATGGGCTTCCATTATTTTTCCTGCAACTCCCAATATCAGTGAGATAGAACTGGCTCTTTGGACCACCCCCTTGTGTTATATTGTGTTATATTGAGGGTCAAACGAACCTTAAAATTTGGTGACTCTGGAAGCTGCCTCATCATCCCCCAAGTTTCATAATGGTATCCTCCAGAGTACCCTCGAGTAGCATCAGCGCGCAGATACAACATCAACCATGGATACTTTCTGGAAGTTTTTAATGTATGGTAAAATACCCAACTCCCATATTATAGACTTCATATTATAACTGATTATGTATGATTTCCAGTCTTTTAAATTTCAAAAGTGAGTGATGGAGGAGTACATTTCGCTTCAATGAAACCGAACAAAATGCAAATAATATATCTCTGGGTACTCTCATGACCTGAGACAAATGTTCTATTTTTTTTGTTAAGAGTGAGAAGTGCTGGACTGAATTAATAAGAGATAATTTTATAGTAAGCATGGAACGAAATTATTTAAAAAATTTCAAAAATCAATTTAAATAGTAATGAAAAATAAATGATTATTATAAAATTAATATTTTAAATAAATAATATTAATTTAATATATTAACCACAAATAAAAATGTATTGATATATTTTTAATATATTTTTTTCTATTATAATACTAATAATTTTTAAAATAACACTATAACATAATTAATATATTATTAAAATATCATATTTAGTAAAAAAAATTGTAATACTAAATAAATATTTCAAATATTTATAATAGATTTTAAATAATAAAAATACTATAAGTTTGACAGGACATTTTCATTCATTTTTTTTCAAAAATGGTAGGTTACAACTATACCTCAGATGATTAGGTGGCCTTAACCTGCCAAGAGGGAAACTAGATATGTTGGCTACCTAAGTGCATTATATGCCATCCAAAAACAAAATAATTGAAGCCTCATAAGCAATGTTAAATATTATGTCTAAGTATCCTTATACTTCCTATATTCTAAATAACTTAAAACATAAATTAAAGTCTAAATATTATGTTTAAGTATCCTTATACTTCCTATACCTTAAATAAGGTAAAACATAAACTAAAGCCTTCTTCATATATAAAAAAAGTAAAAAACAGAGATGAAACCATCATGCTATTAATTATTAGAGGAATCCACAGGAGCTAAATCATTCACATTGGAAGCTAGAAGCTCAGTTTGTGGGATGCATGGACTATGCTTTTCGATGCGATTGAGACGTTCATTCTATTGTTGAAACTTAAACTGAATCAGTTGAAATTCCTTATGGAATTCAGGAATCCCTAAGTAGTTTTGGAGGAGTCTGAAGGGGGGTTTACCACTATTTTAGCTATTATGTTTTTCATCAACCAATATAGATAAATTGTTTGCTTATACTGAGAGGACCGACCTTTGGAGTGACCGGGATCATTGCTTATATTGAGAGGACCGATTGTTGGAGTGACTAGGATCGGGCACCAAGTCTTGCTAATCTTCTATGTCAATTTCTATGTCTGCAACTTGATGATTCAATTCGGCTTCCGAACATGCAATGAGCTGATGCACTTGAGGTGAGCTTCCCTCCTAGTAGGCATTGGTGGCATCTTTGATAAGATGAGAGGTTGTTTTTTGACCTCTATTTCTTCCTGAACAAGGGTGGGATTGATTTCCATCACGTGTCTTCACTAGGTTTTTTCCACGGCCACGGGTACACCTGGCTTGTTGGCCCTTCATCGAGGCTGCACAAGCCATGAGATAATTATAGCTAAAACCTTTGACTATATCGAACAGAGACCAAAGTGACAGACCCTTGGCTAACCAAAGCACATCAACCTTGAAATTCCAGAACCCGCTTTGAATATGAGAACATGTCAAGTTATCAAGGCAGGAGCGCAGAACGCAGTAAGTATATCTTCACCATGTCGTGCAATGAGCAACAAAAATGGGTTGGAGCAAATCCTAGAGCCCATAAAAATACAATGAGGTCTTCCATGAGCAACTTGAGATGTTGAGATGTGGGCATGAGACAAACAAAAATGAACCAAAACTCTGTAAACCCAAAAAAGATTATAGAATACAACCATTAAAATATCACTACCAATGCCCAGGGAATAGGCAAAGAGAATACATTGTTTGCCTTAGTTGTCCCTCCCAATATATTCCTATGTGGGAAAGCATAATTCCATAATATGCAGAGACAAGAATGAATACAGACAAACCCTCAATGGAATCATCAATTTCTTCCCAAAAACCATGGTGAAACTTCCATCAAACATAAAAAAAAAAAAAAACTAAAAGCCCACTATAACCCCATGGAGAGCCACGAGGAACATTTCTCAAGTTTGCAACAATCCACGAACCAATATGTAACCAAAATTTCTTTTTAGAATAAAAAATTTACTTACCCTCATAATAGGTATGCCATAAAACCTTAATACTACTCTTAGTATCACTTTCCTTAAATCACATTAATAAACTACATGTGAGAAGCCACCTCTCCATATGCATTATGCATGTGAAGGGTAATAAACCGTCACCCATATACCTTGATCATTACAAAATAACATCTATAACCCATATACCTTGATCATTACAAAATAACACCTATAACACCTTGATCATTACACCTTGATCATTACAGAATTACAATTGCTAATCCCGATAAGTCCGACTAACACCCTAATCGGGAAATAGATTTTTAAATTTTAATAATATTTTTAATTTAAATTTAAATTTTAAAAATATAATATGTATTCAAATTCAACTCAAATTAAAATGAACCTAAAGTAATTGGAATTACATGGTTTTGTTTCCTTCATTTATCTAGATGTTTTCACCACAATCATATGCATGTTGCCCTAAAACAGTAACACACTTCCCAGCCCATCGGTGAAGTGACAATTATTTCACAATTATTTCGAATTAAAAAAAAAACACGAAAACGACTAAGTAATCGCAACAATAATAATAATAAAAAATATATTAAGAAATCAGGCAGATTTGGTAGAAAACCTCGACATTCATAGTCGGTACAATCTGCGTATCGAGGACTGCCCATTCCCGGCGCTTCTTGACCCACTTCGTTGCAAAAGTTCCAGCCTTCAAGTCCACCCTGACTCGGTTGCTCTCATGCCCGGATCTCCCAGCACTGAAACATAATCGGCAACCACGTAATGGGTATAATGAATCAACGCCAAAAACCCAAACCAGCAAAACAGCCTCACTGGTGTTTCCATAATTCCAACTTCCAGCCGCTTCAAACCAGGAAAACAGCCTCACTGGTGTTTCCATAATTCCAACTTCCAGCCACTTCAATATTCAAAATATTGAAAGCCTGAGAAAGGACGGTTGTGAGCAAAAATGGTGCTGCAATGTGCGTACAGTCTACTAAACTGTGGGGTACTTGTCCCTAAAATCTGACCACCTCTGCGTCGCTGCCTGCCTCTACCTACTCATCTTCTCCAAAACTCCCCATGATCCACTTATATAGAGATGAATCTGAAGTTGGGGAAGCCATTGGAATTTTTTTTCTGAATCTGCCAGCTAAAATTGGGTCACGAACAGAGGATTGCGCGGTCTAGAATTGAATTCTAAGTGTATAACTAAACTTTGGAAACGTGTGTTAGATAATTATTGAATACGGTAATTTTTACTTAAAGAAGAACTAAATTTAACTGGAGTCCTGCAGCTTTTGGACATTCTCCACGCTAGCTATTTCCCCGCGATTTGATCTCTATTTGAGAATGGAAACTAGAACAGGACGGGATGCATGATTGTTTTATTTTGTCTGAATATGGAATTATGCTACTTGTACATCATATAATATGGGTGGGATTCAGTGATCAAAATTGAACCCTTCCTAGCTCTGCTTGGGGCTTTGGCCTTTCTTAGAAAGGCTAGAAAACACATGTTATTTGTACATCATATAATATGGGTGGGTGGGATTCAGTGTTCAAAATTGAACCTTTCCTAGCTCTTTTTGGGGCTCTGGCGCTTCCTAGAAAGGCTAAAAAACAATTACAATTCCAAGAAAATTTAAAATATCAAAATCACTTGTCAATTTCAAAAGTTAGATTAAATTTTTATATTTTAAAAGAAGGGAAATATTTTTAATAACCTTTCAATTTTTTTAAAGTTTATGAGAATTTTGAATCTGAACCAAGACATAAATCACTCTAACTAGTGACAACTTTGTAGAAGAGACTAGTCAAAGTATAGATGACCTCATATGATTTAACAGTTATGTCATGATTTGGGGACATTTCCGTGAGGCCCCCAACTTACGCCAACATGATGCAAACTACAACAATAAGACATGCAACAATCATGGTACTTTACACCTAATATAGGGCGATGAAGCACATTGAATTCCCATTCATCACCTCGGTGTGTGCTCTCGCTCCTCCCCGATTATCCTTGAGCGTTCTTTCTCTACATCCATTTTTCCATTTTCATTTGAAGTGCAACCCATCATCCATAGAAGGAAAGTTATTGTTCGATGTTAGAATATAAGGTATTCTTTATTACCCTCCTCATATCTTCATTAACATTTGGTTTTCATTCTATGGATTATTTAATGCAACACTCCTTGAAGTAATGGCAACCTTCATGGTCACAAGATGTATCATGGGCACCATAAAATCCACAACCCACGAAATCAACACTATGGCTAGATACCCTGAATGCAACTACTTGTCATCCTTCCATCCCAAGAATGGGTGTTGGAGTTGTTTTCTACATTGTTAATGGTGGAAATTTGTATTGTCATAATTACATGAATCTAACAACTATGAAAATAATATCTATCTTATATTCAAGGTATTGGACTCCCCAACTATATCGCTCTAATTAAAACTCTTGGTTGTTTTGCTTCCTTTCTTAAATCCATATTGATTTTTTGTCCAAGTATCATTTTTCCTGAAGTGTTTGTTCTCTGTCATAAAGCTATAGGTTTCCTTGAATGTTACAAAACATAATTCAACAAAGCAATGAATAACCTATAAAAAAATCCATAATCAAGTCCTATGGCATCTCGCTAAGGTTGAATTATAAATATAATATAATATAATATATTATATATATAATATATATATTATATAATATATAATATAATATAATATATATAATATTATAATGTTAATTTTTATTTTAATCTTGCTAAGGGATTTTTAAATTATATGTATACTCATTCTACTACTATTTTTATTTTTTTAAATGGGTGTAAATCTTGAAAAATGTCTCCCTATTGGTCAATCCTACTAAGTATAAAAAGGAAATTATCAATTGTTGAATCATTTGACTTGCACAACATTCTAATCAACTATTTAACTATTCAAAAATGAAGTTGATGCTCATCTAACATGAATTATGATGAAAATCAAATAAGGTAGAGCTTGTTGGAAAGAAAAACCCATTAAAAAAAAACAAAAAATAATATTTAAATTTAAATGAAATACAAGATTTCCATGGGCTTATATTGTAAAATATTGTAATGGTAATGAAAGCATAAAATGTTCTTGATGTGTTAAATTTAAAAGTGGGACTCCATTTGAAAAAGAGAGAACTACCACTCTTCAATTTAGTTGTCCAAATGACCATTCAAAATCAAAAGTTCATAATTGTTTTTTACAGCTTTTGGAGGGAAAAAGAAAACGAAGCAATATTGCAATCACTAAACATGTAGAACTCATGGTAGATGTTGAGAAGGAGATAATTATATCAATCATTGAAAACATGTATTTTGTTGATATACATTATTTATCTTTAGAAATGTATAAGTCAATATGTGACTTGAATAGGTATAAATGCACCCCATACATGCTTCTAACAAATGAATATTCTGCACACACAAATACCACACCAAGAAAAGAGTTTCTTCAAGTTTCTAAAGAGGTGTATTGGAACAAATTAAAAGAGGGATTTTACATAGCCCATTTTACTCAATTTTAGTTGATGAAAGCACCAATCAAATTATGGAACACCAATTCATTGTTTATATTAATACATATTTGACAAATGGATGAAGAGGTCAATGTTTAAGAAACTTTATATGTTTGCTTCAAATAAAGGATGGAATAGCTCAATGTATATATGATTTAGTGAGAACTCTTTTAGCATAAATGGATTTATATTTGAGGAAGTTTGTTGTTTTTGGTTCAGATGGTGCATCTTCCATGAGGGGTATTCGTGAAGGTTTATCTTCTACGCTTCATATGCTCCTCATTTATTACTTATCCATTGCATATCTCATAGGAAACATTAACAACCAATGAGACTTCATCTCATTTTCAAGAGTTGCAATATATTAACAAATTTGGAAACAAAGTTTATTCGTGACTTGGGAGATCAACTAAAAGACATGGAAAATTGAGAGAGCTAATGTATAAATTTCAAATCGCTAAGTTAGCAGTCTTTCAAATTCATCAAATTAGGTGGTTGTTTAGAGGAAAGGTCTTGGAAAGACTTGTTAAACACATGCATTCTTTATTAAAGGAAGGAGATTTATGGGAGAAAAAAATGTATGAGTTGGCAACAATATTTCAAGTGCAATTTTACATCCATCTACTTGCAAACATGCTCATTGAATCAAATAAGTTGAACTAAAATTTTGAAGAGGATCATGTTGATATTACATCTATTGGCACTACTTTAGATTTTTTTATTAGCATGTTTCGTAAACATTTATTGGAAGTGTTTTTGGTGTAGATGCAGCGCACATGTCTTCATTTTTTGTTAAAGCATAAAGAGGAACCCTTGAATTTGCAGATAATAGAGGTATGGTACATTTACATCCATTGAGGTTCGAAATATTTCCAAAGATGAAAATATTGGGGCTACTAGATGATTGTATTCTTTTGGGAAAATGTTTTGTTGTAAAGGTTTCATAGATTTACATGTATTTAATGTGGCCAAGTTTTTCACTTCTCAACATTATTATGAAGAAGTGAATGATATAGACTATCCAACAAAAATGTAGTTAAAAGGTTTATGTGAAAAATTTAGCGTTGGGCAATCATCTATTATGGATGCTACCAGAGGTTTGGGTGAAATCGATGAATTTATTTGTACTATTTAAATCATACCCTAAAAAACATATGTATCGCATGAGACCTATGTTGAGATGAACCTGGATGGTTTGAAGGCTTTCCATATTTGATGTAATTCTGAGAAGCCATTCTCTTTACTCTTGCAACCACATTAGTGTGTGAAAGAGGTTTCTGAAAATTAAACACGATAAAAAATGCTGATAGATAAAGGCTTTCAATGGAGACACTAGATACCTTAATGTTTCTATCTCTAAGTGCACCTCATGCTCTAAATGAGGTAGATTGGAATGCTACTTATGATGTATGGAAATAAATGAAAACTAGAAAGCCATTTCCATTGGTAAAACAGATTTATATTTTCAATTATGTAAGTCCAAATACTTTTGGAGGTCATCGAATGAATATAAGAAACATATGTTTATATTTTTTTTAATGGAATTTGATAATTTGTTTTACTTATTTACTAGTTATATTGAGATTTTGTAGCGTTTTAATGTAGCTACTCTTTAAATTTTAAAGATTATAAAGATTTAGAAGGACACTATTTCATTATGGAACTTTTTTTTTGAGGGGTTGATTTAATATATACTTTTCAGCAAAAGTGCAAATTTTTTTTATAACCTTTCATCTATGAAGAGTTATATGAATATATGTCATTCCAAATGAAATTAAGAGTAGACCTTCAAATTTGATCATTGGTGGGATTACTATAAGTTGATTCCACAGAGATTAATTAGAATAAATTTATTTTAAGTAAGATTTATAGAGTTCTGAATTATTTGGCAGCTTTATAATATTGTCAGGTTTGATCATTTTTTTGCGTTTAATTAATGTTTTAAAATTATTTTTGCTCGGTTAAGAAGTAGTTTGTTTTTTAATATATAAGAAAGATTAATTGCATAAGACACCAAAGCATTTGGTAGGAGTGAAAATTTGTTTCTTATTAATTACTAGTCGGACATTCAAAGTAGTGTGCTTTAACTTGAATACAATGATAAGGCAATCTACATTTGCTAATTGTCCCTAATGCTGAATTTACAACTAAATTATAATAAGTTTTTCTACAACTAAATTATAATAAGTTTTTCCACTATACAGAAAAAAATTATAGTTAATTAATTCGTTATAATATTATATTATCCTAAATAAATAAAAAATAAAGGAATTTAAAAATAAAACTGAGCCGGTAAAAGTCATTATTACACATCTTTAATACAACGGGGGAAATCCCCCCCCCCCCCAACATGAGTTGAGAGGATCTAATTTCTCCTAGCAAATTTCTTTAGTGCAGACTTATTTAAATGTTTTTATTTTTTAAAAGTTTTTTAAAATTTTAAATTTTGGTCAACATGAGCAAAAATTTCAACCTTTGATAACAAATTCATAAATCTTAATTTAAGTTGAATTTTTTTTTTTGTTCAAATATGATAAAACAAACTTCCTACGTAATCATTATATTTCTTAAATATGTAAATAAGAATAAAAATCTAATAATTTATTTAAGATTTAAATGTATTATTTTGTTTAATACATTTTAAATAATAAAAAAGAAGTATTACATAGTAGCTAGTACCAACGACTTAGTTTAAATATAGCTAATTGGAGTATGAATTGCTGACAGAGTGTGAAATGATCAATTAATGATTTAAAAAAAAAAAACAAATGAAAGTGAAAATGTTGTGTTAAAATGTTTTTTTTTGTCTCCTACAAATTTCATGGGAATTGAAAATGATTGCTATAAAGTTGAATGCAATTGTGTTTGTGGAATGAGAATATGAAACTAAACTTTTATTGTTCTCTCTCAAATGGTGTATCTTTCTTTTGCACAAAAAAAATTGACTTGAGATAATCTATAATTG
>APFE031702444.1:6209-28554 GCA_000404065.3 Pinus taeda
TTATATATATTCATTCTTGATTTTAACCCATCGCTTTTCTTTTAATAAAATAAACTTCAAAGTTATATATGTGGGGCTTTCTCAATAAAATATAGAATTCCAAGTTATACATAAAACTTACATGATCTGCATGATGGCATATTCAAGTTTGTTGGCATATTCAAGTTTATTGAAAGCCTTGTCGGTAGTTTAGAAAAAGTCTAAGGCATGCAAGAGCCTTATTTTTTTTTGTGGAGGGGGTGGAGGGTTATTGAAAAGTATTATTCAAACCCCGTTCCCCACCAATAGGGATATGTATTGATGGCATCCAACTATAAACCATAATTGTTCTTTTCACAACATATGAGAAACGTGACCTCCTTTACCGAAAGATCCATAGTTGGTCCACTTGCACTTTTAAATGAACATGTAGAATCACTTCAAACAACATTAGCACTTAATGTATGATTAAGAAGTATTTATTAAATTTGCAGACTTTAGGTGTAGTCCTTTCATATGTAAGCAATGAGGTCATTAGCAAAGGGCCTACCATTCTGCCATGAGTCACTTACATGTCATTGATTTGGGACTTGCCATTTTGTGAGGGGCCACATGATGGCCATGAAATCTACTGGAATATGCCCAAAACATAACACATGCATTTTGATTCATAAAGTTGTTGTGGTTAGACTTGCATATGAATATCCCAAAATTAATAAAATGCATTTGTTTGTGGATGGTATGATTCCTCCTTGCAAGTCTTTGTCTTTTCAATGAACAACTATTTGTTTGTGGATGGTATGATTCCTCCTTGCAAGTCTTTGTCTTTTCAATGAACAACTAGTGGTGTAATCATAATGTCATGTGTGGAACCCACATGACCCCTTGAGGATTCTGATTTCATTATAAATACTATTTATCATAAAGCAACTTTAAGTAGAAGGCTTAATTGTTTGCTTTATGATGTTTTATATAGTAATTAGGAGGCTTAATTTTGTTTTTAATGATGTTTAATTAGAAGACTTAGATGCTTATAGAGTAATTAGTTGTTTTGGAATTCTGAATTTTTAATAATTTTAGTTTAATATTTACAACTCTCTGACTTGGAATTTGGGAAAGGAGATTGAAAGAAAATTATTAAAAAATAACAATAATTAAAAAATAACTCAATCATGTCGAAACTTGGTTGAACGAGTAAAAAATAAATAAAGAAACGGGACTTGTTTATAGTTTATAATAACTTAATATATAATAGACGGTAAAAAAAAAAGAAGAGGAGGTGGAAAAGGAGATATTTATAGGTTCATGTAGTAATTTGTGGTTTAAGTTATTAATTTATAATTTAATATTCCAATAATTCCTTTGGACAGAGAAATATAAACATGTAACATATTTTTAAAATACTTTTAAAGTTTTCATTATTTAAAATTTGATGAAAGGTTTAAAGGAAATATATAATTGATTATGAGATTTTTATTTATCAAAATTTTGATGGAAGGGTTTTAAAAGAAAGAAATATATGATTTTTTAAAAGGTAGATTTTTGTGATTTAAATATGTATCGAGAGAATTTTCTAGTAAGTATATTTCAATAATAAGGTTTAATTATCAATTTTTTTATATCTATATCTTTTTATTAGGGTTTTTTAAATATAAAAAAATTAAATGTTGTTTTTTTTGTGAATAATTTTTTATTAATGGTTGTTATAGAATTAGTTAAATGTTTAACAATATTAGTTATAATTAATTGAGTTAATTTTTAGATTAGAATGTTTGAAAATAGTTTATCACTTAGGTACTGAACAAAAATGAGCCTACTAATATCTTACTAAATCTAATAAACTCACTAAAATAAACGCTTTATAAATGAAGTTCAAATCTACTCAAGGAAAATAACAATCTCTTCTTCACTGCTTGAATTAGATTTAAGTGATAGAAATATACTATTTGTTATTACAGAATTAATTAAATACTCAACCATAATGGTTACGATCAATTGAGTTAATTTTTTGGATTAAAATGTTTGGAATCATTTTTCCCATTCTCAAGCACTTAGCAAACATGAGTTTACTAATATCTCACTAAATCCAATCAACCCACTAAGACAAACATGTTGCAAATGAAATTCAAATTTAAGTAGGAAATAAGGATGATCTCTTTTTTATTGTTAGATCAAAGCTATAAAAATATTAAATAAATTATTTCATAATGTTATAGTTTTTAGACCCAGTTAGTGCTTGAAGAACATGAAGACTTAGTTAATATTGAGGGGCAACTCTACAACAAACAGAATTGTGCGCCTCTAGTCAATGTAAGCATTTCATGTACTATTGATAGTATTGATATTTCCTCTTAATGGTTTTAATTAACTTATGGTTTCTCTACTTTACTTGGAATTTACTAATAATATGACATAATGTTTATGGTTATGAAATATTGGTCAAATCTTTTTGTACATATCCAGTATATCCACATTTAACTTAAAAGACATTAATTTTTATCATTAGTCTGTTTCCAAACCATGGTAAAAAGATTTTGATTTATGTAATTTAATATTAGTTTAATACAATTTTTTATTAAAAAAAATAATAATAAAATAAATGTTAAAATATATATAGTCATCATCCAATATCACCAACATAAAATGGTTTGAATTCCCATAATTAATTATGAAAATTTTTGCTCATATAAAAGACAAAAAGCTTAGATTCTTTGTACTCATGGATATTTGTATTAAAGATAAAAATAAAATTATAAAGCAAACTAATTAATTTTTTATTTTTCCTTAAGATTCAGCAAATCTTTTGATTTAAATGGATTTAACCATCATCACCATCAAGTTGGTCTTATAATTTTCAATCATTATATCAATCATAGAGTATAAAAAAAAACTTATTTATATAATATTCTAGAGTAAAAAAATAACTTTATTAGATAATATAAAATTATATGTGAAATGACAACTTATTTTGTGAGAAAATCTTTTTCATTATAACAAAATAATTTTATTAATAATTTAATATAATTTTAAAATTATTATTATTATTGTTATTATTCACTAAATATATTTATGAATTAAAAATAATATATATTATATATATATTATATATAAATATAATATATAATTGAAAAATACACATTATTTGTTACATATACCATAAGTGCAATTACCTAATTATTTAAGAGATCAACAATATAATTGTTAAAATATTTTATAATAAGGTGTCTAATGTCCTCGAAAAATAAGTTCCAACTACATAATGTATCACTAAAAATGCATTTATTTTTTTCCTGAGGTAAAAATCGAGCAATACCATCATTGGTATTTCAAGCAAACCTTACTACGTTAAATTTTGAAGAGATTGAAAGCTTGATTCTAGAAAACAATTTCGTTGTTCGTGATAATCAACATAGAGGTGATTAAAAAAACTACATAGTTGAGGTAAAAATCGAGCAATACCATGATTGGTATTTCAAGCAAACCTTACTATGTTAAATTTTGAAGAGATTGAAAGCTTGATTCTCAAAACAATTTTGTTGTTCGTGATAATCAACATAGAGGTGATTAAAAAAACTACATAGTTGATCCTAATATAGATCTAGGGACCACCAAGTTCCCCTTGTAGCATCTAACTACAATATTGTTAAAGTTAATTAATACATTATAATGTCAATACATCTAGATAGCTTACAATTTGGATCGTGTAGAGTTTAAAAAGGCGCTAAGCATTTCATAAGAAGAAAAAAAATTAAGAAGTCAAAAACTCAACTACGATACAATGTGAAACTTAAAGCCACGACTCATGAAAGTAAGATGTTGTCCCTAAAGGGACTCTTTGATCTCACACTTCTTGTTGCTATAGTACTCCCTTGGAGAATCTATATGCTTCAAAGTTCGCCTTTTTGTAGCTTTGGACAATCTATTAACTTCAACAGTTCTTTTCTGCATATATGTGTAAAAGTGATGTGAGAAAAAGATTGTTCAATGTCATGAAACAATAACTCAGGCATGTAATTTCTTAACCCAAAATTTCCTTTCATTCATTGGATCACAAGAAATGAGTCACTAAAAACTTGAAATTGAACAAAGAATTCAAATTTGTGATGCGTTGTGTTATTGAACTTTGTGAAATTAAAATCTCATTTTACTAAAAAAATAGAATTAATAGTTTTAGATGGATCATTATGTAAAATGGTGATATTTTTATTAAAATTATTTTTTATTAAATATGTTTATTTTTGTAAATCATTTGTAGTCTTAAAAAAGGTATATGATTATAATAGAGATAATTTCCACTATAGTCACAAGGATATTAACTTCTTTGGAAATATTTTTTTTTCCCTGGAAAAAAGTCGTAATTTCTATTGATATATGAGAAATTACATTTTGTAGATGCTAAGGCATATGCATATGGAGGCAGAGTTGCCTGTCAAGTTCAAAAACTGTTAACCAGAAATAAGAAAAGAAACAGTTGTATCTCCATGTAGGGAGTCTGTTATATGTTGTACTGTGACTATGCCTGCTCTTTAACATAGAGAGAACAAGATCAAAATTGAAAGTTGTCTCTTCGCAGAGAGAGAAACTAAGTATCAAAATCTGGATTGTATATCCAAAGTCATATATATAGACCAAAAAGTTGTAAATACAAACACGATATATACAAGATTATCTGAATATATTATAGGGTTTAAAGCCCATTTTCTCTAAGTTCCACAAAAGGTCTGTGGTAATGCTGGTGGAAGGTCCCATCTATTTCCTCCTGGATCAACCAGTCATTGCCCTGTCTAAGCGCTACCTCTTTGGAATGGTGATCTGCCCCCATATTTTTCTCCCTGTAAATGTAGCGACAGGCAAAGGAGTCAAAAGAAGATATTAATCTTTGTTCTTCTTCTAATATATGCCTCAATGAAAATGCATTACAGTGGGATGCATTATTTAACCAATTACAAACGATTTTGGAATCACCAAATAGTTGTAGATGTCTGCAATGCTTTTCCAATGCAAAATGAATGAGATGTTTAGCAGTACAGAGTTCAGCATAATTATTAGTTCCCCTGCCTAAATTTATTTGGATCTTGAAACAATGTGTATCATTTAGGTAGAGTATGGCTCTGCCACCACATCCTGCCTCCTGCACAGAGCCATCAAAGTATGCCCACGGTTTTGATTTGTCAATGATTTCTGGTATAATGGTGCGGGGAGGGGCATTGTAGTCCTCCTCGGGAAGAAGATCATAATCTGCAATGGTGTGGAGCAAGATGGCTGGCCAATGGGGTGTTTTGTGGTTGAAAATAGAATGATTTCTAGCAATCCATAATGACCAACAGACTAGAAGAGGCATGTTTCTGGGTTTTCCATTTTGGTTTTGACACCATGTACTCCAGGCATCCAGAATATTGTGTCCATGCCAGTTTTTTAAGCTTGGATAGTTTGTAATGATGGAATTCCAATGTTCCTTAACGGTGGGGCAATTTAGGAAGAGATGTTTAGTACTCTCTTCATCATTGTGACACAGGTGACACCAGAAAGGGCCATGAAAAGATATTTTCATCGGGTTTGACCCTGTAGGGATCTTATCAAACAAAATGTTCCACATCAATAAGCGGGTACGAGGGGTCGCCTTAAGCTTCCAAAGTAATCTTCAAGTCGGGTTTATATTATGGGGTTTGAATGGTTCCATTAATCTAATATAACCCTCTTTTGGAGAATATGTTTCGTGTTTGGCGAAGGCCCATATAATCTCATCCAGTCCTTCAGATAGTCGGAAGTGTGCCTGTGTAAGAGCATCTGTGTATTCCTGCCAATCAAGTCACCATTGTATAGGGATGTCTAGATCGAGAGTCGATTTCCATGCCTGCTATAGAAAGGAGGAATTGTTTCTGTCACTGATGTGTTTGATGTGGGTGATACCCCTGCTGTGTAAATGCCTTATCAAGTCTACCAGTAGTCTCTGTGCATTGCCACAACCAACCCATGGGTTTGTGCCAATACGAACAACATTAGCCTCCTTTATTCTCCACGTTATGCCTTCACGTAGGAGTGGTAATGCATTTATAACCGCCTTCCATATATTGGAGATGTTATTACTTGTTTTGTGTTGCTGTCTGAACCAGTCCATTAGGTTCATGGGCTAGATGTATTTTACTTGTGCAACCCAGGACCAGAGACTGTTTATGGTGATAAGATGCCAGCCGAGCTTTGCCGCCAGAGCTTTGGAAAAAAGATCAAGCCTTTTGATGCCCCAACCTCCCCATCTCTTAGGCTTTGCAATTGTGTCCCATTTGACCCAGGCAAATAACCTACCTGGTTGATTGCTTTCCATAAGAATCTGCAACATATGCTTTGTAGTCTGTTCAATATACCCTTCAGTATCCAAGCCAGGGTCATCCAAAATACAAGAGTGGCTTCAATCACAGCTTTAATAAGGACCAATCTTCCTGCACGGGATAGGTATTTATGGTACCAAACTTGAAGGCGATTTTCCACTTTTGCAATAAGCCACGTCCAGTCCGCAATCTTGTATCTGAGAGGCTTAAGCCTAAATCCCAGATATTTAAGACCGTCTTCCAGATTTAGAGAGGTAAAGGGGAATTGCTATGAGGTAAATATAATCTCATGTTGTGAGCAGCCAAAGGTAGTAATCGTAGATTTACTATCATTTATTGTCATCCCGGTCGCCACTTGAAAAATATTGAAGATATTCTGGAGGACCGTGGTATCTCCAATACTGCCATTTAAAAAATTGAGAATTACATCGACAAATAATGGATCGGTGAGATAAAAATTCTCAGAGATCTTGATGCCAACCATTTGATTTCTATTACGTGCAAATATGATGGTCCTGCTTAATCCTTCCATGATAAGTAAGAAAAGTAGGGGGGAGAGTGGACATCCCTGCCTGAGTCCCCTCTCCGAGAGGAAGAAAGATGTGGCTTCCCCATTTAATAACACACTGTAAGAAACATATTTGATGCAACTCATGATCCATTTAATATATGCGTAAGGAAAGCCTAGGTGAGTCAGTAATAATCTAATGTAGATCCAATTAGCTCTATCAAAGGCCTTTGAGAGGTCCACCTTCAGAATCATGCCTTTCTGCTTCTTCATCTACATAGTGTAGAGGAGTTCCTGAGCTATGGCAATAGCCTCATGAATCTGTCTGTGCTGAAGGAAAGCGAACTGCTCAGAGGATATGTGTCTAGAAAGGATAGGCTTTAATCGATTTGCAATGATCTTTGCAATAATATTGTACAGACAGTTACAAAGGGAAATGGGTCAAAAATCATTGAATGAGGAAGGATTCTCAGATTTTGGAATAAGGGCAATGAAGGTGGATTTGATGGTTGGGGATATTCTTCCACTCCTTCTGCAATCCTCCACAATCTTGAGTAAATCGTCCCCCAGGATTTCAAAAAAAGCTATGTAGAACTCGATGGTCCACCCATCCGGCCCAGGGCTCTTGTCTTTTTTAAACCATTTATAGTTGCCTCAAGTTCTTCCTTCATCGCTTCCATCATCAGGTCCTTCGTGTCTTCCTGCTGTACAAATCTAGGAAAATGTTTAGCAACCCGCATGATTTCCAAAATATTCACAGCTCTAGGCGCCTTGTAGATGCTTTTGAAGTGCTCAATGGCTAATCTAGCCAGATCCCGCTATGAAGATACAAATTGACCCTGATCATTACGAAGTTTCGAAATAGAATTAATGGCTTTTCTACCATTGGAAAATTTATGAAAGAACTTGGTATTGTCATCTCCTTCAGTGAGCCAGATTGCCCTACTCCTAGTCTCCAGCTCTCCTCCCTTTCCTTTAGTATTTGGGAACGCTTTGTGATGAGAGAGGTATAATGATCTTTGCTTTCTTGTGATAGGAAAGTGCCATTGGAAGTAACCTCATGTGTGACAATGGCCAACTCTGCCTCCCTCAGGGTGTTGTCATCGTTTTCTCATTTCTGGTGAGCCCAAATTTTAGAGATCCTCTTAAGTTCTATCAATTTCCTGATAAAACTTTCTGTATGATCCTCGCATTCCAGTATAGGGTTGGTTTGCCAGTAATTCGAGACCATTTGAATGTAAGAAGGATCCTTGAGCTAAGAGGCGTTGAATTTGAAGGGGCTTTTAATCCTCATGTTTGTATCGGCCAATTCCAAGAATATTGGTCGATGATCAGAAATGCCTCCAGTACCAACCCACTGTCGAATACGAGGATGAGAGCTTGAGAAAGCTTCTTTGATGAGAAATCTGTCAATTATCCTTGCAAGGTTGTGGTCTCCACTGTGATTGTTTTTCCAAGTATACTGAATCCTGGCAAATGGAATGTCCACCCATTGATGCTCCTCTAGTAAGGTAGAGATAGTGTCTGTAAGGTCGTCTACTGGGGCTGAGTGTCCCCAGGATTCACTGTACCCCAACGAAAAATTTAAATCCCCTCCAAGAATGATGTTGTCTGCCTGTAAGAATTCTGATTCCAGAAGGGTTCTCCAAAAGTTTGCTCTATCCACACATGGACCATATACATTCATAATACGAACTTCAGACTCTAGAATGTGGGCATAAATATCCATGCCAATAAAACCCCTACCTCCCCAAATGTTCCTGAGCTCCATAGTCTTGTTGTATAAACCAATAGCAGTACCCCCAGATCTCCCAGATGCGTCCAGGGCGTGGAAGGTCCAATTCGGCAGCCAAGAATTAAGAGTAGAAATAAGAGCATCAGCCGAACAAAGAGTTTCTTGCAAGAATATAATGTCCAACTGAGTCGAAGTGAGAAATCTTTTGAGTGCTAGTTTTTTAGGAGGGCTAGCAAACCCTCTGCAATTATAGGATAGAAACTTCATGGAGGGTGAGGCAGAGGACCATTCCTAGCTCTAAGGGCCCTGTCAATGGTTTGTTGTCGCCTGAGGGCAACTTCTTCACCCGTTGTGTGTCTGGATTTAGTGAAATGAGATGGGTGACCCCTGGAAGGTTTATGGGAGGCAGGGGTAATCTTAGGGTCCAGACCAATCGCGTCATGTCCTCTATCCTTCGATCTGGAACGGAGAGAGTATCGAGGGGATACAGAGGGGGAGGGGATGGAAAGTGAAGGAAGGGAGGATGATGACAGAGATGGGATGCTGGGGGCAATGATGGGAGGGGGGAGGGGAAGGGATTAGTGAAGAGACGAGGAAAGAGCAAGTCCATGAGATCTAAAAATCGAGGAGACCGAAGATGATAAAGTAGGAGGAGATGTACTATTGGATGAATGGAATGCAAAAACTTCAGATATGCCAGATACAGGAGAAGAGAGAGAGGAGGATGTAGATAACATACCCGACAACGAGATGTTCTCCTTTGCTGGACAGGAACATGCTGGAGGAGGAGGCAATGAAGGGTTTGTAACAAAGTGACCCTTATCAGTGCCCACTTTATCAGGTGTTCCCCAGGTGTCCTCTGCATCCTTGTTGATCTTCTTTGGTTCAATATCTTTATCATGCCGAGTGGGGTTTCCTCTGGGTTGCTCAGTCTCCAAACCCTGTTCAGTACCCTTGATCTTATGCAAGAGGGGGCAATCCTTGAATAAGTGCCCCACTTTGTGGCATCTATGACAGCGATATGGAATGCCTTCATAATCGATGATCTGCTTGCGGGATGTGTCCCTCCACTGTATAGTGATATATTCTTGTAAGTCGCCCCGAGTATCAAGATTGATAAGAATCCAAGCATATGCCATCATGCCCGTGTGTTGGTAGGACTTATCATCTTCCATGTAGGAGCCTATAGCGTTACCAATCTGCCTGAAGATGTCCTCAGACCAATATTGCAAAGGGAGACCCGGGAGCCTAATCCATACTGGTCCGATACTTATTTGCTCAGTCTCTGGATCAAAAAGAGGTGTCCAGCGCCTCAGGAGAACCGGGGCGTGTTCAAAATGCCAGTAGGAGGACAAAACCTAGTTGGTATGATCAGTACGAGCAAATCTCAATGTGAACCATCCCCTCACAAAAGTCTGCACGAAGGGGATGTCCACCAGATGGTGTCCCCAAACCTCGGATGCCCAAGTTTTCAAACTAGCAGCCGTGTAATTTCTTCCTCTGATGTGCCCGACCAAGACTCTGTCAGCGAAATCCATAGTCTCTCCCCACTGAATGTCCTCTTCTAAGAGAAAGATATTTTCCGCCTTGGACTTGCAACACTTGTACTTCTTCTTAGACCCCTATAGAGGTGGTTGGTGCAGTACCCGGCTCGGAAGAGGGCCTGAAACCGTAAGGGGAGGGTTAGCGTTAGACGAGGAAGGGTTAGGGTTACCAACAGAGGTAGGAATAGAACCGGTGAGAGGCGGAATGGCAGTAAAGCTGCCAGAAGGTGGAGCAGATGAGGCCTGAGGGGGAAAACCAGTAGATCTGACGGTCACTTAAGGGGGGATAAATTGTCGGGCCGACACTCCAGATACATGAAGATCCAAACCATGGTTAGGATTTAGACAGTTAGAGACGAAACTGAGGGTAGCCGGGGAAAGAGGGGGACTAGAAAGCGATGGCCAAGTAGGCGGGTCATCCAAGAGGACCACAGATTGTGACCGTGACGGTTCCGCAAAGGAGTATGAAGGATAACTGCCAGAAAGGCCAGAGCTATACATAACTTCAGATGCGGAATACATGGAGCGCCAGATGGATACCCCCTCCAGCAGGTCTTCAGAGTAATCAACGGCATCTAGGTCATCCATAATGACAGTTGCTCCTTGAGACGGAGGACAACTTGAAATGGCTAGAGAAACGGAGAGTAAACCAAAACCCGGAAACGGACAGGGAGCACAGACCGTCGACAGGTAAACGGCTGGGTAAAAACGCGAAACAATAATAAACCCCCCCAAAGCCCCAACAGGTAACGGAGTGCAGAAAGGAGATAAAGTACAAAGCACAGCAGAAGACGTCAAAACAGGGTTACCGGTGGCCTTCGATGGTTATATGTTGTAACCTACAGTGCCCAAAAACCCTATTTGAAGCCCTCGCGAACCATTTCCGCCATCCCATCTAGCAGTTTCTTCTTATGTTGCATATGTTTGAATGTTTTTTTCACTTCCTTGGAACTATTAGTTAGGTTAATACTACATTTTTAGTTAAAACTGCCTTTTAGTTTTGCAATAAGATCTAAAGTTGTTTTTGTTTAGCTAAAAGCTTATCTTTTTCAAACAAAATGAATCATGTTAACAAATCAAGGAATAAAGGCATTTGAAAATGACCAAATTCAATTTTTTGCACTTTACAAAACCACCAAAAAGTGATATAAATTTTCTTGAACAATAGTAATAAATCAATGCACAATCACAAATAATAACCAATAATTATTATCTTTGATATCTTTTTGTGTAAGCTACAGAGACCAAATAATATATTATATCAAAAAAAGGAGATAACAAGGTGAGTATCTATGTGTGACTAGCATGCCAGCACGGAAACCATAACTAGTCACATTGTGAAATTGACTTCGACCACTGAAAATGTCTATGACTATAATATAAGTTGCTACATGGCGACATACTAATGTAATCATCCTTAACCTTTGTCAAATTTAAAGCTTCTAATTTCTACAGACGTTCCCAAAAAGAGACATAATATTTTAACTATTTTCCTTAGACTGAGCTAGAAGGAAAGCGACAACATAACTAATTATTCAAAGGGAAGTCCATCTAATAATTATAAGTGGGTTGTTGTCATCATCTAAATATTTAAACTCTAAATTTTCCATTTCTCGGGCCAACTTTGTCACTTTGATGTCCAACTTCTTTGTTTTACATTGGGTTTCATCCAAACAAAGAAGAATCTCCTCTTGCTTCTTCAATCTTTCCACCAGAACTCAACCCATGATAGTTTTAATTTTCCACTAAATATTCACAATTTGCATATTCATAGTATTTTTGGTCCTTGTAATTCCCTTATTCAGTATCCATTTCCCCACCTATGCAAGAACTTCTTCATTGGAAATGAAACTACGTTCAATCTAGGCTTCCTTAATGGCTTTCTTAATATGTTGTTGCACTGTTGGGGAGTTATGCTATGGTAAATACATGCAGAGGTGTCAACTGTTTTTTGCACTCTAGACATGGAGGGCCTCGACCCATCCCTTCTTCCTCTATATTGATGCCTCCCTCTTTCCCTCACTATTAAAAAAATGATGGTAATGGGGTGAGTCATAGATACTAAGAAAATATTGACAACTATAGATAAAGACAAGGAACTGCAACACACAATAGACTTGTTGCAGGGATGAAACATCAAGA
Organism: Pinus taeda; assembly: GCA_000404065.3. Classification (NCBI taxonomy): domain Eukaryota; kingdom Viridiplantae; phylum Streptophyta; class Pinopsida; order Pinales; family Pinaceae; genus Pinus; species Pinus taeda. The sequence goes on from APFE031702444.1 coordinate 18,444, forward strand.
AACTATCATAATATACCTTATATATTATTTCCAACCACCTATGCAAAACTCTCATCTAAAAAAATCACAACCATCAAAATTTAAAACCTCGTTGCAAATTATCATTTTCATGTTAATTAACAACTAAATTGTAATAAATTTTACTACTTTAAATTATTAAATATTCAATATTAAAAAAAAAAAAAAAACAAAAAACAAAAACAAAAAACAAACTTAAAATCTTTATTCAACACTATAAAACAACCCTAATTAACCATAATACTTTTAAATGATAAAAGACACAATTATACATTACAACTATTGTCATCCAATTGACACCAAAATAAACTTGTGCAAACTCCATTGGATGGACATTCCAAGGTGGTTGCTTTCTAACAACGTGGGGACATGTATTCTGCTCACTCTTTTAAATGCTCATGGTGCATAGTAGGTAATCTCCTTCCAATTACAATCCTTAAAGTTGCAACATGCGTATATATATGTTAAGTCTAGAAACACATCCATTTACATATTCTAAGTTTTCGTGGAATAACACCTAACTAATGCCTTTTCTGTTACTCTCCATTTAGTGTCGTGTAATCGCTTTAGTATTCAAATCCGAGTTTTAGGGGATATAAATAGAAATAAAAAAATAAATTTAGTATCCCAGTTTTAGGAGATATAAATAGAAATCAAAAAAATAAATTTAGTATCCCAGTTTTAGGAGATATAAATAGAAATAAAAAAAATAAATTTAGTATCATATTGTCACATATGTTTGGTGTTGATCTCCTTTACCTTCTAGAGTGTAAGTGTAGGGTTTACTATCACCCATCTCAATGTATTTAAATATTAATTTAAATAATTTCTTTTTAAAAAATTAATTTCATATTCTTGTGTCTTTTTATAAGAAATAAAAGTAAAATAATAATAACACATTGTGAGAAACATCTTTGATGTAGCTCATGATCCATTTAATATATGCATAAGGAAAGCCTAGGTGAGTCAGTAATAATCTAATGTAGAGCCAATTAGCTCTATCAAAGGCCTTTGAGAGGTCCACCTTCAGAATCATGCCTTTCTGCTTCTTCATCTACATAGTGTGGAGGAGTTCCTGAGTTGTGGCAATAGCCTCATGAATTTGTCTGTGCTGAAGGAAAGCGAACTGCTCAGAGGATATGTGTCTACAAAGGATAGGCTTCAATAGATTTGCGATGATCTTTGCAATAATCTTGTACAGACAGTTGCAAAGGGAAATGGGTCAAAAATCATTGAATGAGGAAGGATTGTCAGATTTCGGAATAAGGGCAATGAAGGTGGATTTGATGGTCGAGGATATTCTTCCACTCCTTCTGCAATCCTCCACAATCTTGAGTAAATCGTCCCCCAGGATTTCAAAAAAAGCTATGTAGAACTCGATGGTCCACCCATCCGACCCAAGGCTCTTGTCTTTTTTAAACCATTTATAGTTGCCTCAAGTTCTTCCTTTGTCACTTCCATCATCAGGTCCTCTGTGTCTTCCTGCTGTACAAATCTAGGAAAATGTTCAGCAACCCGCATGATTTCCAAAATATTCACAGCTCTTGGCGCCTTGTAGATGCTTTTGAAGTGCTCAATGGCTAATCTAGCCAGATCCCGCTGTGAAGATACCAATTGACCCTGATCATTACGAAGTTCTGAAATAAAATTAATGGCTTTTCTACCATTGGCAAATTTATGAAAGAACTTGGTATTGTCATCTCCTTCAGTGAGCCAGATTGCCCTACTCCTGAGTCTCCAACTCTCCTCCCTTTCCTTCAGTATTTGGGAACACTTCGTGATGAGAGAGGTATAATGAGGTATAATGATCTTTGCTTTCTTGTGATAGGAAAGTGCCATTGGAAGTAACCTCATGTGTGACAATGGCCAACTCTGCCTCCCTTAGGGTGTTGTCATCATTTTTTCATTTCTGGTGAGCCCAAATTTTAGAGACCCTCTTAGGTTCTGTCAATTTCTTGATAAAACCTTTTGTATGATCCTCGCGTTCCAGTATAGGGTTGGTTTGCCAGTAATTCGACACCATGTGAATGTAAGAAGGATCCTTGAGCTAAGAGGCGTTGAATTTGAAGGGGATTTTAATCCTCAGGTTTGTATCGGCCAATTCCAGGAATATTGGCTGATGATCAGAAATGCCTCCAGTACCAACCCACTGTCGAATACGAGGATGAGAGCTTGAGAAAGCTTCTTTGATGAGAAATCTGTCAATTCTCCTTGCAAGGCTGTGGTCTCCACTATGATTGTTTGTCCAAGTATACTGAATCCTGGCAGATGGAATTTCCACCCACTGATGCTCCTCTAGTAAGGTAGAGATAGTGTCTGTAAGGCCGTCTACTTGGGCCGAGTGTCCCCAGGATTCACTGTACCCGAATGAAAAAATTAAATCCCCTCCAAGAATGATGTTGTCTGCCTGTAAGAATTTTGATTCCAGAAGGGTTCTCCAAAAGTTTTTCCTATCCACACATGGACCATATACATTCATAATATGAACTTCAGACTCTAGAATGTGGGCATAAATATCCATGCCAATAAAACCCCTACCTCCCCAAATGTTCCTGAGCTCCATAGTCTTGTTGTATAAACCAATAGCAGTACCCCCAAATCTCCCAGACGCGTCCAGGGCATGGAAGGTCCAATTCGGCAGCCAAGAATTAAGAGTAGAAATAAGAGCATCAGCCGAACAAAGAGTTTCTTGCAAGAATATAATGTCCAACTGAGTCGAAGTGAGCAATCTTCTTAGTGCTAGTTTTTTAGGAGGGCTAGCAAACCCTCTGCAATTGTAGGATAGAAACTTCATGGAGGGTGAGGCAGAGGATCATTCCTAGCTCTAAGGGCCCTGTCAATGGTTTTTTGTTTCCTGAGGGCAACTTCTTCACCCGCTGCGTGTCTGGCTTTAGTGAGATGAGATGGGCGACCCCTAGAAGTTTTATGGGAGGCAGGGGTAATCTTAGGGTCCAGACCAATCGCGTCATGTCCTCTATCCTTTGATCTGGAACAGAGAGAGTACCGAGGGGATACAGATGGGGAGGGCATGGAAAGTGAAGGAAGGGAGGATGATGACAAAGATGGGATGCTGGGGGCAGTGATGGGAGGGGGGAGGGGAAGGGAGTAGTGAAGAGAGGAGGGAGGAGCAAGTCCCTGAGATCTAAAAATAGAGGAGGCCGAAGATGATAAAGTAGGAGGAGATGTACTATTGAATGAATGGAATGCAAAAGCTTTAGATATGCCAAATACATGAGAAGAGAGAGAGGAGGATGTAGATAACATACCCGACAACGAGATGTTCTCCTTTGCTGGACAGGAACACGCTGGAGGAGGAGGTGATGAAGGGTTTGTAACAGAGAGACCCTTATCTGTGCCCACTTTATCAAGTGTTCCCCGGGTGTCCTCTGCATCCTTGTCGATCTTCTCTGGTTCAATATCTTTATCATGCCGAGTGGGGTTTCCTATGGGTTGCTGAGTCTCCAAACCCTGTTTAGTACCCTTGGTCTTATGCAAGAGGGGGCAATCCTTGAATAAGTGCCCCACTTTGTGGCATCTATGGCAGCGATATGGAATGCCTTCATAATCGATGATCTGCTTGCGGGATGTGTCCCTCCACTGTATAGTGATATATTCTTGTAAGCCGCCCCGAGTATCAAGATTGATAAGAATCCAAGCATATGTCATCATGCCCGTGTGTTGGTAGGACTTATCATATTCCATGTAGGAGCCTATAGCGTTACCAATCCGCCTGAAGGTGTCATCAGACCAATATTGCAAAGGGAGACCCGGGAGCCTAATCCATACTAGTCCGATACCTATTTGCTCAGTCTCTGGATCAAAAAGAGGCGTCCAGCGCTTCAGGAGAACCGGGGCGTGTTCAAAATGCCAGTAGGAGGACAAAACCCAGTTGGTATGATCAGTACGAGCGAATCTCAGTGCGAACCATCCCCTCACAAAAGTCTGCACGAAGGGGATGTCCACCAGATGGTGTCCCCAAACCTCGGATGCCCAAGTTTTCAAATGGGCAGCCGTGTAATTTCGTCCTCTGATGCGCCCGACCAAGACTCTGTCAGCGAAATCCATAGTCTCTCCCCACTGAATGTCCTCTTCTAATCTGAGAAAGATATTGTCCGCCTTGGACTTGTAACACTTGTACTTCTTCTTAGACCCCTATAAAGGTGGCTGGTGCAGTACCCGGCTCGGAAGAGGGCCTGAAACCGCATGGGGAGGGTTAGGGTTAGACGAGGAAGGGTTAGGGTTACCAACGGAGGTAGGAATAGAACCGGTGAGAGGCGGAATGACAATAAAGCTGCCAGAAGGTGGAGCAGATGAGGCTTGAGGGGGAAAACCGACAGATCCGACGGTCACTGAAGGGGGGATAAACTGTTGGGTCGGCACTCCAAATACATGAAGGTCCAAACCAGGGTTAGGATTTAGACAGTCAGAGACGAAACCGAGGGTAGGCGGGGAAAGAGGGGGGCTAGAAAGCGATGGCCAAGTAGGCGGGTCATCTAGGAGGACCACAGACTGTGACTGTGACGGTTCCGCAAAGGAGTATGAAGGATAACTGCCAGAAAGTCCAGAGCTATACATACCTTCAGATGCGGAATACATGGAGCGCCAGATGGATACCCCCTTCAGCAGGTCTTCAGAGTAATCAACGGCATCTAGGTCATCCATAATGACAACAGCTCCTTGAGACGGAGGACACCTTGAAATGGCTGGAGAAACAGAGAGTAAACCAAAACCCGGAAACAGACAGCGAGGGACAGGGAGCACAGACCGTCGACAAGTAAACGGCCGGGTAAAAACGCGAAACAGTAATAAACCCCCCCAAAGCCCCGATAGGTAACAAAGTGCAGAAAGGAGATAAAGTACAAAGCACGGCAGGAGACGTCAAAACAGGGTTACCGGTGGCCTTCGATGGTTATATGTTGTAACCTACAGCGCCCAAAAACCCTATCCGAAGCCCTCGTGAACCATTTCCGCCATCCCATCTAGCAGTTTCTTCTTATGTTGCATATGTTTGAATGTTTTTTTCACTTCCTTGGAAATATTAGTTAGGTTAAAACTACATTTTTAGTTAAAACTGCCTTTTAGTTTTGCAATAACATCTAAAGTTGTTTTTGTTTAGCTAAAAGCTTATCTTTTTCAAACAAAATGAATCATGTTAACAAATCAAGGAATAAAGGCATTTGAAAATGACCAAATTCAATTTTTTGCACTTTACAAAACCACCAAAAAGTGATATAAATTTTCTTGAACAATAGTAATAAATCAATGCACAATCACAAATAATAACCAATAATTATTATCTTCGATATCTATTTGTGGAAGCTACAGAGACCAAATAATATATTATATCAAAAAAGGAGATAACAAGGTGAGTATCTATGTGTGACTAGCATGCCACCAGGGAAACCATAACTAGTCACATTGTAAAATTGACTTCGACCACTTAAAATGTCTATGACTATAATATAAGTTGCTACATGGCGACATACTAATGTAATCATCCTTAACCTTTGTCAAATTTAAAGCTTCTAATGTCTACAGACGTGCCCAAAAAGAGACATAATATTTTAACTATTTTCCTCAGACTGAGCTAGAAGGAAAGCGATAACATAACTAATTATTCAAAGGGAAGTCCATCTAATAATTATAAGTGGGTTGTTGTCATCATCTAAATATGTAAACTCTAAATTTTCCATTGCTCGGGCCAGCTTTGTCACTTTGATGTCCAACTTCTTTGTTTTACATTAGGTTTCATCCAAACAAAGAAGAATTTCCTCTTGCTTCTTCAATCTTTCCACCAGAACTCAACCCATGATAGTTTTAATTTTCCACTAAATATTCACAATTTGCATATTCATAGTATTTTTGGTCCTTGTAATTCCCTTATTCAGTATCCATTTCCCCACCTATGCAAGAACTTCTTCATTGGAAATGAAACTACATTCTATCTAGGCTTCCTTAATGGCTTTCTTAATCTCTTGTTGCATTGTTGGGGAGTTATGCTATGGTAAATACATGCAGAGGTGTCAACTGTTTTTTGCACTCTAGACATGGAGGGCCTCGACCCATCTCTTCTTTCTCTATGTTGATGCCTCCCTCTTTCCCTCACTATTAAAAAATGATGGTAACGGGGTGAGTCAGAGATACTAAGAAAATATTGACAACTATAAATAAAGACAAGGAACTGCAACACACAATAAGGAATGAAACATCAAGAAACTATCATAATATACCTTATATATTATTTCCAACGACCTATACAAAACTCCCATAAAAAAAAAAAATCACAACATCAAAATTAAAACCTCATTCAAATTATAATTTCATATTGATTAACAATAAATTATAATAATTTACTACTTTAAATTTTAAATATTAAAAAAAAAAAAAAAAAAAAAAAAAAAAACAAAAAAAAAAAAAACAACAAAAAAACAAAATTACTTTATTAAACACTATAAAACAACCCTAATTAACCATAATACTTTTAAATTATAAAAGATACAATTATACATTACAACTGTTGTCATCCAATTGACACCAAAATAAACTTGTGCAAACTCCATTGGATGGACATTCCAAGGTGGTTGCTTTCTAACAACGTGGGGACATGTATTATGCTCACTCTTTTAAATGCTCATGGTGCATAGTAGGTAATCTCCTTCCAATTACAATCCTTAAAGTTGCAACATGCGTATATATATGTTAAGTCTAGAAACACATCCATTTACATATTCTAAGTTTTCGTGGAATAATACCTAACTAATGCCTTTTCTCTTAAATTTAGTATCCCAGTTTTAGGAGATATAAATAGAAATAAAAAAATAAATTTAGTATCCCAGTTTTAGGAGATATAAATAGAAATAAAAAAAATAAATTTAGTATCATATTGTCACACATGTTTGGTGTTTATTTCCTTTACCTTCTAGAGTGTAAGTGTAGGGTTTACTACCACCCATCTCAATGTATTTAAATATTAATTTAATAATCTTTTTAAATTAATATCTATCTGTGTCTTTTTATAAAAATAAAAGTAAAATAATAATATTTAATTAAAAAAAAACAAGTGTACATCAAATCATAATAAATGGTAAAAAAATAAAAGCAAAATAATATATTTTATAAAATAGAAAACAATTGTATATCAATTCATAAGTAAATGGTTAAAAATGAAAACAAAAATAATATTTTATTAAAATGAAAAACAAGTATAGGAGTATCCTAAGTAAATGGTTAAAAGTACTTTATAATTATAAATGAATATTAAGATAATAGAGTTAAAAATATTATAATTATAAAATTAAAATTAATACATAGTTAATATAAGATATAATTTAAAAAAGAAAAGCAATTATTATTTAAAATAACACAAGAACATTTTTTAGTGTTAAAGAATGTTGAATTTCTTCCAATAGTTATAATATTTTATTTGAGAATTGATATATTTAAATATAAATAGAATTAAGTAAAGAGAATGTAAAAACACTTAATAGAAAGTTGTTGAGAGTAAAAACAAAGCCATTTATAAGATATTCTTGGGTAAAGTAAAGCTATACTAAATATAGGCATTAATCAAGCTATACTTCATATAGGCATTAATAAATTGGTTAGATATGGACAAAAAAAAATTGAAACCATGGTTACTAATAGGATTCTAGTTAGATCCAATCAAAATAAGGCTAAAGGAAGAAAACATGAATTGATAAGACATACAATTGTTTGAAAAGTGGGTATAGAAGAATAAAATTGCCTAATGGATAAAATATGTGAAAAGTCATATACAAAATATTGGAAGCAGAAAATTAATGAAGAAAACAAGCTTAAAAATTAACAATACTATATACACAATTTCCATGAGCAAAAGAGATCAAAGTACAAAACTACTTAAAACTTAATACTGTATGATGTAAAAAAAACACAAAACAACACAATTACAAACTAATTGAGAAATGTTAAAATGTGTCATAGAAAGCTTTTAACAACATAAAGACCACTAGGAGAAGAAGTCATATAGTTCAACATATTTTATACATAATTTTAAAAATCAACGAATTTAAAGTAAATATATTAAATTTATTTGAATTCATTGAATAACTAGTAAATTAAATTTGTCTTAATCTAATGAAAATTATTGCTTTAAATGAATATGAGTTATATTCCCTATTACAAGTAAGCCACAATCTTGCTTGGAATGGTCATTAAATAGGATGTGTTGGCATGTATGTCTTCTTGAAATGGTCATTAAATGGGATGCAATGAAATGTGCCTTGCATTTGCAAGTGCCCCCATCAAATGTATGCTCTTTATGCCTTTCATATTTGTTGAAATATGTGCTCAATATGCCTCCATCAAATGTATGCTTTTTATACTCTTTATATTTGTTGAAACAACAAGTGCTCAATATTGGTGATAATGGTCATTGGAATGATTATGTGAATACCTTATTAGTCACCATAATGGTTATCCCAATGTAGCTATGCATTCACCCTTCCATAATTCTAAGCAATTCTTCACATTATATTGGTAATAATGTTTGTTGGAATGATTTTGTGACAATCTCATTAATCACCATAATAGTTATCCCAATGTATCTATGCATTCACCCTTCCACAATTCTAGGTGCTTCTTCACATTTTATGAACATGCAATCTACTAGAATATCCCCAAAACATAACACATGCATTTTGATTCATAAAGTTGTTGTGGTTAGAGTTGCATATGAATATCCCAAAATTAATAAAATGCATTTGTTTGTGGATGGTATCATTCCTCCTTGCAAGTCTATGTCTTTTCAATTAACAACTAGTGGTGTAATCATAATGTCATGTGTGGAACCCACATGACTCGTGAGGATTCTGATTTCATTATAAATACTATTTATCATAAAGCAACTTTAAGTAGAAGGCTTAATTGTTTTCTTTATGATGTTTTATATAGTAATTAGGAGGCTTAATTTTGTTTTTAATGATGTTTAATTAGAAGACTTAAGTTTAATTTTGTTTTGGAATTCTGAATTTTTATTAATTTTAGTTTAATATTTACAACTCTCTGACTTGGAATTTGGGAAAGGAGATTGAAAGAAAATTATTAAAAAATAACTCAATCATGTCGAAACTTGGTTGAAGGAGTAAAAAATAAATAAATAAAGAAACGGGACTTGTTTATAGTTTAAATAACTTAATATATAATTAAGACTCGGCGATGGAGTAAACAAAAAAAGGTCAAAAGGAGATATTTATAGGTTAAGTAGTTACTTTTGTGGTTTAAGTTTATTAATTTCAATTTAATATTTACAATAATTCAATAATTCCTTTGGGAAAAGGAAATATAAAAATGAGAACATATTTTAAATTAATTTTAAAAATTTTCATTATATTAAAAATTAATTGAGTTTTAAAGAAGTATATATTATTTATTTCAGATATTATATTTAAAATGATGGAAGGGTTTTAAAAAGAAAGAAACATATATTTTATTTAAAAAGTAGATTTTGTGATTATAATATATTGAGAGAATTTTTTCTAGTAATTATATTTTCAATATAAGGTTAATTATTTAAGATTTTATAATTATTTTTCTTGGGTTTTTTAAATATAATTAAATTTAATATTGTTTTTGTGTGAATAATTTTTTATTCACAATTTCTTCTTCACTGCTTGAATTAGATCTAAGTGATAGAAATATACTATTTGTTATTACAGAATTAATTAAATACTCAACCATAATGGTTACAATCAATTGAGTTAACTTCTTGGATTAAAATGTTTGGAATCATTTTTTCCATTCTCAAGCGTTTAGCAAACATGAGCTTACTAATATCTCACTAAATCCAATCAACCCACTAAGACAAACATGTTGCAAATGAAATTCAAATTTAAGTAGGAAATAAGGATGATCTCTTTTTTATTGTTAGATCCAAGCTATAAAAATATTAAATAAATTATTTCATAATGTTATAGTTTTTAGACCGAGTTAGTGCTCGAAGAACATGAAGAATTAGTTAATATTGAGGGGCAACTCTACAACAAACAGAATTGTGCGCCTCTAGTCAATGTAAGTATTTCATGTACTATTGATATTATTAATATTTCCTCTTAAT